>JAUZND010020495.1:0-25661 GCA_034780555.1 Coelogynopora nodosa | reverse complement strand
GTTGCGAAAAGTTTTGAGAACACTTCCGCCTTTTCTCAAAACTTTTCGCAACATCTTTCTATAGACTCTTTTATTTCATTCCGACTACAACTATCTTTGTCAACCAAACCCATCTCCTACTTCTCTCATATACCGGCCCATCGTATCGCTTTACCTTTATTGAATATTTGCATTATATTAGTATTTTTATTATAATCAGTATTTGTATATTTATATATTGTCCAAATGTCATTTATTATTTTTTCGTATTTCATGTTCGCTTTATAATTAACTGTCCCCTTGTTGACCAAAACATTTCCCCATATATGTGTTTCTGCTGTGTCTCCTCCCCGCGTCCCCGCACAATTTATTAAATATAAGCTTACCATTATTATTAAAACAAAAATATTAGAAAATGGATAACAAAAATAAAGAGACAATAGATCATATAAGAGATAAAAAAAATAAACAAAAAGTGTGACCTTTACTATAAAAAGCATATTCCAAAATGTATGCTTATAAGGTATACTGCATAGCGTTTTAAATAATATGGATGAAAACTACACCAGACACTGACTTAAAAGATTAAAATAGTCCCCATTATAATGCATGCATTTACGATTAACAAAATTCACATATAGGCTGACGTAATATTCTTATTTTGTACGATAGTATATGTACATATTATGCAACGTATATAAAATCAGTAAGGCCTACACCACAGATCATCATGTTGCTATATACCTATAATATAATAAGTCATTCGTTTAATCCTTGATTAAAATATTTCCGATGTGTTGTCACATTACATATTAATGTATTTATAGTTAACAATAAGCAGACATACATACTATAACAAATAAGCACCGCAATCGTAAAAATTGTAATTTAACAAATTATATTAATTTTTTTTTAAATAATTTTAATTTGATAAAGAAATAGTCTTTGTAATTTACATGTTGATCTTACGACCTGATGATTAAGGAACAGATGACGGTTGTGAATTTGAACTAGCTGTAAAGTAAACATTTTTGTTACAATTATCGTTGACAAAATTTTAATGTAATGCTTTTTTACAATTAAATAATTTACTGAATTCAAATACATATAGGTCATTTTTTCGTTACAATGATTTGTTGATGTTGTGAACAATTTAGTATTCTCGTATTTTACACAATATAAATGTGAGACATTAACCGTTCGTAAATCATAGATAATTTTTACAGATTCAGAATATTCTTTAGACTTTTATATATCTAACTATATATCGTTGAACACAATATTTAGACAATTCTTTCAATTTTTATCAACTTTTTAGTGTGTCTAGCAATCTTTATTGGTTATAGCGTTTTAGATTTATCTTGTGTTCTTCATCATAGTTTAATTTTTTGCTAACAATGATATAGAAATAAAATAGCATTAAAACATTTAGAGCGTTTTGTATATGTCTTCCTGCGGATCAATATTTAAACATCAAATCAAACGAAAGGAACGTAAGATCGCATTTAAAATGATCCCACAGTTATCGCTTTTATATTAATAAGCATATATAATTAGGTTTAAATAAAAAACCAATTTATTAAATATATAAAAATAATGCTTCTCTATTTATTTGTAAATGCAAAAAGAATTCATTAGGTTACATTTTTAATCTACAGTCAATTATTTATTTTATTCCATACTGGATACAATATTTAGATCCGGCCAACTATCGTTTTTTGAGATGATTGATTGACACTATTGATTGACACTATTGATTGTCAAACCACTGACCGTCAAAATAATTGTTCAAATAATTTATGTTCCGGAATAGTAAAAACATCAATATACCTTATAAATAGATAGTAACAGCGCTTGTTAGAGTTATTTTTTGTCATTAATAACTGTTAAGAATAATGTAGTTATAAAAATATTAATAATCAAAACTACCCAAAATAACCATATCATTATTCCTAAATGAATCTAGTAGCTGTACTACATAAATGTACATTTGGGTTGCAGATATAACATTCAGGGTTGCAGATAACATTAAGCCGGAAAATGTTTATTCTGTTAGCGGTAAATGCAATCATTATTTAGTAAATTTAAATTTAAGGATTCACTATGTACGTTAAAGAAGTACATAAAGCACTTTCTACTCATTAAAGATTATCACAAGTATTAACTATAACATGAGCTATAGGTGACAGAATGGCATAGCTTACCTATAGGAGGTTTTCTTCCGAATACCAACTCCTGATATCATGTCGACCAAACTCTCCTCGCCATCGCCCGAATCGCTGACCATAGAAACATCTTCGATTGCTATCTCCGGCCGACGGGGAGTAGCCATGTGGTCGACTGACTATCACGCCCAACTCCGCAGACACTCCTTACCTCAACGCGAAGAGTAAACTGAGATAACCGATATGGCGAGGATAACGATAACTGTCTAGGTGGTGAAGCTGTAGAGGTGAATAAATTAATGGAAAGGCGTATGTTCCGTATTTCCTGTAGGGTGTTTATAAGTTTTTTGGTTCAAAATATCGTAATGATAACAAATTGTGCATGAAGAAAAGTAGTAACTCTTTTCATGTTAGAGTAATTAGCGTTAGAGTTTAAGTCCCAGGTGACCAATATCTAATGCCACGAGAGTTTCGCGATGAAAAATCAACGGATACATATTTGATAATATGTGTAATGGCTTGCTTCACTTACCTGAAGGGGAAATTGCAGAATGGAAATAATGTTATTGAATGAAACTCATTTTAATACGTCGAAGAGAAAAACAGTGTGGGAGTGAAAAGGACGGAGAGAAAGAATTGAGAGAGAGAAAGAGAGAGAATGCATAAACAAACGCGACATACAATACACACATACATGATGACAATTAAGCAATAACTAAATTATATTGACCAATAAAAACTTACAATATTATGAACACAATTAGAATAAAGTATTGTATGACTTATATATAGTTATTATTACTATCATTAAATTATAAATAAAACTTTAGTATATATAATATTACTGTACTAATGGTAAAGTGTCATAGCAACAATCATTTTAATCGCGAAGAGTTAAACACTTCAAAAACATAATTGCATAACCACCCTCTAAATGTTTTTTCATACAATGTTGCACATCTAAAAATTTGATTTAGACAATCATCTCTTTTAAAATATAATAAGCTCAATATTACATGAAATTCAGTTTGCGGAATAAAAATAACAGACAACAAAGATGTCTATGTGACATCTATAAACGAATGTTTATCGAATCAATGATTCATTGCTATGGTTACGTAGAAATACAGAACCAGGAGATGATTAGTGTCACCAAAAGCGTTTCACTTTGTAATATTGACTCAGGTTATATGGTTGCTACACTAAATTAGTTCAGCTCTGAAGCAATATTTACTTTTGAATCATATTTCACTCATATAACAAACATGTTGGATGAAACAAATAATAGACAGTAATAGTGCGATGCGTTAGTTGAACACATAAGCAAACAATTAATTTCAAAATTTATTATTATGTTATAAAAATAAATGTTCTATGATAAAACTAACAAAACGAGGTTATAAAATTTAATTTCCCGAGATGTTCAAAAATTATATAATTTGTTAATCATTTAGATTGTATAATAATATGTTTAACATGTTTTATGTTGTTTTATTGTTAGAAATTTAAATATTCTTTTAAAATAATAATTAAAAATGCCTTACATTTAATAAATTGCAATACTTGTTTATGAAATACTTACACAAATTAAATTGTGAATAAATATTTTATTAATAAACATTTTCTGAAATAAAATGAAAAATGAAGATTATATAAACATAACAAAAGAACAATATAACAATAATTAGCAATTAATTATATATGCAATAAATAAATTTGTTTTGATCGCATTTATTATTTTATTTATATCAGACATCTGCATATTATATGTTTAGCATATTCTTACTTTGAACAACATGGTTTGTGTCACTATTTATTAATATCATTTATTTATTTACTTATTTACTTATCTATTTAATTACAAGGAAAACATTTAGCTGATCCAAATTCTTTAATTGTGTTTCATCGCAGTAAATAGATCTCTGAGTCAATAGGAGCAAGCAATCTTTTTATATTATGATTGCGGTTGTAAAAATAATTAAATAATAATAACATTTTTTTAATTCTTTGAAGCTTTTTTTCATACGTCATGTCTCCAAAAAATAATTTTAAATGTAATTTTATTTTAAGCGTATACATATAGTATTAATAAGTAAACTATAAGTCATTATTATTAAAGATAAACTCACTTGTCTGTATTATAACAAATACGTGATATGCATTTTAGGTTATATATACGTCAAGTATAATACAATAAATATTTAAAATATAACATATATAAAAAAAATTGTGCAAATAAAAATATATTAGTAATAATTAAACAAATTAAAATTAAATTAATTAAAAAGTTATAAAGTCAGTCATACAGAGTATTACATGCACATGGCGTCGTCGCAGCCGATGTCACTGATGATAAAGAGCATTACTTTTCACATACAATAAAATATCCATGTTTATTTTTTAAAGTAGAAAAAAGTCATATGGTAAAAAACTTACGTCACAGTTGAGCTTTTACATGGATAACTTATTATAAGAGCCTTATCTCAGAAAGCTACTATACATACTTTATTGAAATTCTAGGAATACCAAAAAAAGCTATAATTTGCAGGATGTTTTAAATTAAGAGAAGAAGTCAAGCAACGAGTGAAATATATTATCACTACTTTGCAGCATAATGAATAATAACTAACTATGCGAATGTAGATAGGGCAATAATGCTATATGTAGACTCAAAAATATTTCACAATGTACACATTTGAAAACCAAAATGTACGTGTTTTTCATGTTTGTTGTGATAATTTAGTTCTCAATTATTATATCGAAAATGTTTAATTAAATAAAATTTAATTTTTAATTTAACTTAAGTGT
Source organism: Coelogynopora nodosa (assembly GCA_034780555.1). Taxonomy (NCBI): domain Eukaryota; kingdom Metazoa; phylum Platyhelminthes; order Proseriata; family Coelogynoporidae; genus Coelogynopora; species Coelogynopora nodosa. The sequence goes on along the minus strand of JAUZND010020495.1, from coordinate 20,709 downwards.
GTAGCACTTATAATTGATCAATATTTTTTTAAAGTTTCGTCAAGAACCTGATTATGTAAGTTTAATACGCATTTAAAGCAGATATGTGCAACAAATTAGATAATTCAAAAGTTAACAAATAAGTTTGTATACGACAATTTTGTATCAAAATAATTTTTTTTATGAATATGTGAAATTTGCACGCTAAATCTACTCATATAGGCGCGCGAAATCTCCTCAGCTATAGATGACCAGAATCATATGCTGCTCTTGTGAATTTGTAAACAGACGGTTGTACAATGCGTATGAATAAATTAACTTTTTGATCGAAATAATCCATTTTGAGAGATTTTTTTAGTTTAACAACAAATAATTTATTAAAGCGAAATAATTGCATATCATTTTCATTTATCTGTTTTTTCAAATCTGCAATTTATATTTTATTGATTTAAAGGACACAATAAATGTCATAAATCCATCTGCATAGAATAATGTAACATTTTATATATCCTCTTTCAGTGCGTAGAATACAGTAATATAATTGTTTAGACTTCTGTCTGCATTGCGAGTAGACGTATAAACTATTATTTCATCGCTGCATCGCAATGAATGCAATATAGGCCTAACTAAGTTATATTTCAAGCGTATTATGCAAACTGCAATAATGCATATTCAGTCACTATTGTAGCTATAATAAAATAAATAACTATATAGTAGTTTTAACTACTACTATTTAGTAGCTAAATAATGTAGCCACAATAATAAAACTATTAATTATATTATAGTATAGGATATAATATTAAATTAATTTTTGTATAATATTATATTAAATTTCAATGAATATTAAATGATATTGCATTATAAATAAAGAAATGGCTTTATTTCCAGTGAAAATACAAAATTTTAAAAAGGAACATTTAATAAACAAGTACCTCAACATAGGTCTTGAAGTTTGTTATTACATAAGAAGGATTTAGCAGCGGGGAGGAAAGATTGTCTGTAGGACAATGTTCCGCAGAAAATTTCGGTTTGTCCACCGCTTCGCGTACCATATAGTGATTTTTTCTGTGTTTTAAAGTATATTTTGTAGAGAATGATCTTTATTGATAATAATTTCATTAATGATTTTTTAAATCGGTTTTTGAATTGTGAGTTTACGATGTAAATAATTTCGCACTTAGGGGACCTCCTTGTGGTATACCAACTTTCGATTGAATAGACTTAGAAGACTTGTTGTTTTTACATTTAACTGACTGTGACCATCCATTCATATAGAACTTTATCCATTTAGCGTAATGAGGTGTACATTTGCTTACTTCATTTATAAGTTGATTTTGAAGTAATGTATTAAAAGCTGAAGAGTAATCGAAAAGTTATAGCTTTTATTATTGAACGAGTATTATTGTCAAGAGTACTGTAAATAAAGTTCATTGTTAAAACTAAAGCATCAATGGTACTATAATTGTTTTTATATGCAAATTGGTGTAAATCTTCTTGATTTTCTAGGAGAATTTGAATTAGTTTTAGAGCAATTTTGTGTAGGAATCTTGCCTGAATAGGTGTAACGGCAATAGGACAAGAAGATTTTGGATTTGTGAATAAAGCTTCCTTGTTTTTCGGACATGCAATGACTAAAGCAGTTTTCCATGGTTTTGGGTAAGATTTTCTGTTTATATTTTTGGTGTATATTAAACTACATATATACTACATACTCATATATGGTTTACTTAGCTCTCTTGAGTATTATTTGAAAATGCATGCTGTCTGGTATTGTACTGAAGGTGTTGCGTTGAATATTAAATTATATTAATTGTTAATATTTTTTTAAATATTAAATTTAATTATAATGTATTGCATTGCATCAAATATTATATTAATATTGAATATTATTATCATTATATTGTATGTTATATATTACCAATAATATTATCGGATTTTAGGCTGATATTTAAAAAAACTCACAATAAAATATTAACTGAATAAATGAAACATTTGATTTTTGCATTTGTTTTTCTACTTATTATAATCGATGTATAATATAGGAAACAATAGATTATAACATAACATAATATTTATATCCAATTTTTTTAGAAACTTTTTTAAAGTTTCGAAAATCTCAATGATATTTTTGAAAACTTCATGCTTTTTAATTAAATAAAATTCTTTATTTGCAACTTAGTACCATATTGTAATATTGTACCATTGTATTATTATTATTTCAATTTAAAATATATATATATTGCATGCTAAACGAATTTACGGAAAATTATAACATTGAAAAACATCGAATTTCAGAAAGTTAATATTTTAAACTAAAACCAAAATGAATCTAGATACAATTAAATTACAAATATATATTACATGGTTAAAACCGCCTATCATAAATATAGGTTAAAAAAATATATATATATATTTGTATTCTACTTAAAAAGTAGAATAACAATTTAATTCAATTTTTTTATAAATTTATAGTGAACATTCTATAAGCAACCTATTTTAATAGTAAGATATACGATTAAAACGTAAGGGTTGTAAATAATTAATGAAACAATACTGTAGATTTTTGTTTAGTTCAAAAATATTATGAAATTTTATATAAATACGCGCACACATATATGGCGCATATACAAGCATTAATAATCGTGTAAGGGAATTAATAAATTAGATGCCATTTTCTGCAAAATATTATACTTCTAACAGGGAAAACTTACAAAAATAATTTTATCAATTATGACAATGATTTATTATAATCGGCATATAGGAAGTTAGTACTTTTATTATTCCTATTATTCGTAAAAGTAATATTCAACAGTTAGTCAATAGTGGCAATATTTTATTATAAAAGGTTTTTTATTAAATATATTGCGCTTGTGGGCCACCTTAACCCTTCGTACGTGGACTTATTTTGTAGGGTTGCTATGTGCCTGGAAAAACTAACTTCCCATTATTCGATTAAGCTGAAAGTTGGGTACATAGATACCTTCTAGACTTGTTGGGCTATTTTAATTTTCCAAACAAGGTATCGATTAGTATAATTTTTATGACCTGATCACGTAATAAATTCCAGTTAGGAAAACTATTGCCAAATATACATATATATGCTATATATTGACCCATATGTATGCTATAACGTTTGATCAATGCAACCAATTGACTTGATTCTTTTTACATCTGATTCCAAATCATAATATCTACATTTGTTGATATATTTTTATAATTATAGTACTTATATCACCAAAAACACACTTTTAAATATAAAGCTCACAGTGTTTAATTTTTTTTCGGCCATCATAGTTTAGTTTATGTATGTGAAAGTTATCTCTGCTCATCATAAATAGTTAATTCTGTGGAGTCTCTTAAAAAATAATATTTTTTCATAAATAAAAATCTGCATATCAAATAATAAAATTTGATTGAAATATTACAATATAATAATACATGTACTCAGTTAAAATACAAAATTAAACTCAAAATACAATAATTACTTAAATAATTTTCAAAATATTGTGATTTTTTTTAATAAATCAATTTTAAGGTAATTTCTATATACACATTAAACAAATAAGTATTGAAAAATATGCCTCGTATAAAATTATAAAATACAAAATATTCATAGGATAAAATTAAACACAATATCAATAAGAATCAAGCACCAAAAATTTTTATTTTGTTTTTTATTTAATATAGTTTCTTAAGAATTCTTCATGTTTTTTTTACATTTTTCATACACGAGCTAAAAATACTTTTTCTACTATTGGCCACGAGTATGTTCAATTTCTACAAAATAATAAATTATATAATTATCACTTTGTAAATAGATATTCTAAATGAATATGCCAAGATGACTTAAAATATGACTATATGACCTATATGACTTAAAATATATTGAAAATAAATGCGTAGCATCCGCTATTAATAATTAATGGAAAATTATTAAATGATGTTTTTTATAATGATAACCTAAAAAATAATGTCCTACATTGTTTAAAAGTTTTATTTTTCAAAATTAATATATATAAAAAACTGAAATTTAAAATAGATCTGAAAATTTGATTAAAATACGCTCAATAGGTGAAAAAATAAAAACAATAAAACTTCCTCACCTCACCCCCTCTTTATATAGGCAAATATACTGTTGAAAATAAAATTATTCTCACTATATAATATATATATATATATATATATATTTAGGATATTAATTTACTAAATGAAATAATGACACTAATATATACTGCATGCAGGCTTTACATAGTGTCCATAGGAACAGGTATACATTTATTTATTTTGAACAAAATCCAATTTTCCGTCAAATTCATATTTAAAAAAAAATTAAAGTATAAAATTATAATTATGACAAACCTGTGTACTGTATATTATGACAAATGCGTATCTTTTCATATACAAATTTGATAATCATTTCACTCAACTTAAGTTTGGACTCATGACTGAGCGAGATCATCTTCATATACTGAGTACACATTTTAACAGTATATATTATGTATTCTTTATCTTTATCTTATTATCTTTCTTCGAGTGACATTGTTGTTTTTTAAAGGGATTATACAGTTTATTCATTTGTAAGTATTAACGAAAGCTGTAATAATATAAATTAACCTTATGGTATGTACTAACACTGGTAAAAATGTAATGCTTTAGTCATAATTTACACAATTCTTGTTATATGAGAGGTTAATAGCTGAACTAGTTGAACTTTGCATATAGATAAACTATTGACATTGATAAGATTATGCACTACACATTGTTAAACTGAAATACTTGACCTGAAAATATGAATGTATTTTACTTAAGCACAGTCATCTATATATTAAGTTAGTATATTTTAAATATGCTTGCATTTCGATAAATATACAGAATCTAATATGTCTAAGGAAAACTATGAAAGGAAGAATCCAAAAGATGTAAATGAAGATGTTGAGTCAGTAAATGAAGTAACAGAAAACAAAAAATCGAGTGATAAATCGTCTAGGAATTCTTCCAAAATACTGTTTTGGATTCCTTTCTTAATACTTCTTGTTCTTGTATTAGCGGCTATTGCAGTTATTATTGTGTATTTTTTTGTGATTCGTTCCGACTACACTGATGAAGTGAGACCAATATCTGAACCGTGGAAGCAGTACAGGCTTCCCAAACATATCATTCCAATTGAATACGACCTTTATATGTTTCCTGATATGTATAATAAGTCGGCGAACTCATTCAAGGGTCACGAAACTATAGCTCTGAATGTCAAAGAGTCAACCTATTTTATAATCCTTAATTCCTATTTAATAAATGTGACATCTATTCGTGTGTTAAATTTTACAAACTTTAAAGAATTGAAAATTATGAAAAATTTTACTTACGTCGAAACCCAAATGCTGGTAATTGAGATGAAACATATTCTCCCACGTAATTCCAAATTACAACTTGAAATGACTTTCAGGGGAACTCTACAAAGGGATCTCTCTGGATTTTACAAATCATTCTTCACGAGTCCTTCAGATAATCAAACAAAATACATGGCAACTACTAAATTTGAGCCTGTTTCCGCACGAAAAGCATTCCCGTGTCTTGATGAACCTCACTTAAAAGCATTTTTTACTATACATCTTGTTCACAGACATTCGCATCAAGCTCTTTCAAACATGCCAATTTTCGACAGAACGCAAACTCTTCCAATGATTGATGTCCCCAATTCGTATGTTATTTCAAATTTTCGCAAGACAACAGTTCCGATGAGTACCTACCTTGTAGCGTTCATCGTTTGTGAATCCTATGAAAGCACACTTCATGGTTCACCGTTACGACCCATGCGAGTTTTCGCACCCTCACATAGAATAAACGATACACTTTATGCTGGAAATATAGGAATAAAGGGAAAACAATTTTTAGATACACTACTTGATTTTCAATCACCTCTACCAAAAGTTGATATGATTTACATACCCCATTTTTCGTCTGGTGCGATGGAAAATTGGGGACTAATAACTTATAGAGAAAGAAGTCTTTTGTCGACGACAATCTCTTATGAATCCTCCAAATTTAGGATATGTCGCGTTGTGGCGCACGAATTGGCCCACACTTGGTTCGGAAATATTGTTACGATGGCCTGGTGGGATGATATTTGGCTTAATGAAGGATTTGCGACGTATTTCGCTCGTTTGACTATGGAGAATGTGTGTCCTGATTGGAATATAACAAATGTAGATTTTACAAAAACTCGAGGATCTGTGTTTCTAATGGATGCAAAGCCATCGGCAGTTTCAATTAAAATGAATACTCAGGATCCAAAAAATCTTCGAAAGATGTTCAATGGATTTGTCTATTCTAAAGGTGCCGCATTACTTTATTGGATTAATTGTATGATGGGTGACAAAAATTTTATTGAAGGAATTCAGAGTTATATCAAAGAAAAACAGTACAACGTAGCGAATACTAATGATCTCTGGAGACACCTTGGTCGTAAGTTTCCAAATATTCAAGAAATGGATACATTTCTATATCAAAAAGGATTACCCTACATAACAGTGTCTTATCACCCAGAGAATAAGTCCCTTTCTTTTAAACAGGATCGATTCATGTGGTATCCATCTAGGATAAATGTATCGGAAACATCACGGTTCAACTTCACGTGGTCTATCTGGGTAAAATATCAAACGTCGGAAAACACAAACGAAGAAATAATCTTTATGCCAAAAAATGTCTCTACGGTTTACTTACAGCTAGATGACAATATTGATTTTACAAGCCCAGAATCAAACTCATGGATATTTTTCAATAGTGATACGTCGGGTTATTATCGAGTAATGTACGATTTAAAATTATTTCTGAAGTTGTTCAAGGCGATGTTAAAATCCAGTACATATTTTTCAAGTATTCAGAGAGCAACTTTCATTGACGACGCTTCAAGCCTGGCATATAGTGGAGTATTTCCGTACGCTCCTACTCTTACTCTCTGGAAACTCATGAGACAAGAGCTTGAAACAGCACCTTGGATCACTTTCGTCAGAAATGTTTATTTTATTTTTAAAAAGATGAAAAGTTCAGCTTTCAATGAATACATTAAAAACACTTATTCCTCAGTATTTAAGTTATGGAATATAGACTCCCCTGATAGATATATTGAAAATAGGAAGGCTGTGTTATTTATTAGATTTGGATGTACTTTTAAAAATCCAGATTGCGGAAGATTGATGGGCAATAACTTTAAAAGAATTATGCAAGGATTAAACTTAACTATTCCGAACTACTTGCGAAATTATGTTTATAAATTTGGTTTAGAACAAGAAGATACTCAAGAAAACTGGAATAAACTCATCAAGTTACTCAATGAAACAACTGAGGACAATTTCAACATTGTCAATTCAATTTGTAATTCGAACTCACCTGCTAGATTCCAGGATTTTGTAACCAGAGCTCAACGACAGGAAATTTCGCGTTCGCTCGACTTTAATGTCATAGTTCGTCATTGTAAGGACCAGTTTTGCCTCGATGAGCTGTGGCTATGGCTCAAACAGAATTGCAATGGAACTGACAGTCATCCGAACTGCGACAGATTTGTGTTTCGTTCAATCCAGCCTCTCACAAAATACTTCAATACGGAAAAAGAACTTGACGATGTTACTTCATTTTTCGATAGGTTACCAATTAAAGTGCCCGATAAATTGAAGAATGATACTGTTATTAAACGTATCAGGGAAAATATTAACTGGATGGAGACAAGAGGCTATCAAATAATTGAATGGCTCGATTTGGAAAATACTGAAATAATACTTTAAAATCTATAGTACATTATTCTACAGGTGTATACTTAGCAATTTAACATTATGTTCTCGTAAATAATACGTTTTCATATTTTAGCAATTCTATATATACTAGGATGTCTTATATAAAAAACATTACTGTAAATATAATATTCATATCATTACTAGTAATAACTAATAAAATAATATATTATTCGTCAGATTATTGACTAAAGGCAGTATAAATATTGTATCCAACATATTGTGTAATATTAAATAAAATTTCTAAAATAATAATTTAAAATTTGTAATAATTTAATTCTGGTATAGTGCTTCCTTCTTAAAAATGTATTATTATATATTAGTATTTTGTTTTCTCTATGTTCTATATACCAGTTTATTGATTATATAAATTTATATTTCTGTATATATATATATAAATACAATATTATATATTTTCTGATTTTATGACTAGTAACAATAAATAAATTCACAAATTCCCTTTGTCAAATTGCGCATAAGAAATAAATACAGTACATATTTAAAACACTTTTAACATATACTTCAACAATTTAGCACTACGTCGACAAAAATGCAGTTAACTGCATTTGACTTTTAAGAATGTTTATGTTTGTTATTTATTGATTTTAAATAATTAAATGTAATATACATATAAATTATAGGCCATTTTTATATTATGTATGTAATTGAATTTTGTATAAAATTATATAACTGTTAATAGTATTAAAATATTTACTTTATTTTGTCGCTAAATTATATTATAACTTTGCCTACTTTTTCTAAATATTTTGGTGGTTGACAAGAAACATCAGAAGCGCAATCGTCATCACTATCGTCATCGTCATCGCAATCGTCATCACTATCGTCATCGTCATCGCAATCGTCATCACTATCGTCATCGTCATCGCAATCGTCATCACATGCGTTTTAAACGTTTAGTTTGACTTTTGAGCATTGCGTTCCAAAATATAATCAATTTTCCAATATTTTTTTACATGACAATAATTGATCTAACGACACTTTAAAAAAAATCAAAGTCGAACATTGTGGCCACATCCACCGAAGAGATAGCACGCCTACAAACGCGTGGACTAAATTAAATCAACTTCATAAAATTAGATTAACCTCCAGGTGTTTTTCACGAGTAGATTTTCCTATCTACCTAAAATAAATACGTACAAGATCCGAAAAATGGCAAATCTACCATAGGGGAGCCATATGGTCATGGTGCAATTCCTTGTGAAATTGTAAAAGGCGGTCAAATTGATGTTATTCTACGCGAAAAGAATGATTTATGCACGGAAAAAGACTATATAGAGGTTAGTGGGTCGCCCAATCATTAAGTTGAACTTCAACTTTAATGTTATTTTATTTTTATATATTTTAGCATATTTTATCAACTTATTTCACGTTGTTTTGATATTTTACAAATTAGATATTTATTTATTTTATACCCAAATTTCGTCTAACAATATATATTTGATGATAATAATCGTTTTTTAAATTATTGTTTCGATTATAAACTAAAAATAAATACGTTTCCATTATCCTGAGGTTCCTAAATACATAAAAATGTGTACAACTCTCATTAGTTACAATTCTCATAGCCTACCACAACTTGGTTTTCTTAATGTTAATATTTTTGTTACATATAGCGGTTACATATGACATCAGTTCTTCAATTGCTGATTAGTATAATCAGTTATTCTATTATAACTCAAATGTTGTTCATTTTTTGTTGGTCAATGACGATAATAATCTTAAATTATCAATTCTGTAATTGATAACTGCAGTTTATCTTAATTAGCAACTTTCTTTGAAAATTCCAACCATAATAGTGTACCAATGCAACTGTTTTTTCAACTCGATAATTTCATTGAAATTTACAAGATTCCATTAGGTTGTTCTCCTGTATTCACTTTGTGATCACCTCTTCATACTTTCATTCAAAAATTGTCAAAGCCGATTAAATGACAATTATGTTTATGAAAAGTTTTAAAATTGAAACATTTGCGGAAAATATGATTTTCAAACGTATTTTTACAAAATACAAAGTATTCCACCACAACATTTCGTATAAATATTGCAGTCTTATGAATTAAAAACCATAGTATTTCATCCATGAGATAAGATTATATTTTATTTTGAAGTGACACCCCAACTTGGCGTAGCTACCCACCCAGCTATTAATATGCCCCTTGCATACACAAACTACAAGAGTTCATCACCATCCTGTTATATTTCATCCATTTATTGCGACTCGATTTGGTAGAGTCATTAAATGTTCGTAGTTGGTATAGTGTTCCCGTAAATTTCATTTAAATAATTGTATTGATTCTGTTATTGCTTTTTTTATGTACGGTGACAATATATGTTCCAAATGTAAACTTATAGGGACAACCGCGTGTAAACCAAATTTAAACTTCTATATTTGCACTATTACAGCTTACATTGTTTTTAAACTGTGGAATAGTGAATATGCAAAAGCAAACTGCTTGAAAGTCATTGTTTTCTTATGTAAAAGTATGCCATCAATAAAAGTATTAATATGGCATGTTATGATGTTGCTATTGGATTTGGTAGACTTGCCATCTTCTTTAATAGAGTACAAACTTAATTATTTGGAATATAAACATTGTATTAAACTGTCTACAGTATATACAAGGGGTGACTGTAGAAGAGAAGTGATGAAATCAGGCTTGGTTTTCCTCAGTGACGCTTTGTGTTTTGATTAAGTATTGCAAAGTAAAAAATAAACTTCCATTATTGACTTTTTTTAATGGTGCTACCTAAATATAATACGTATACATATTGTATTATATGTCTATTGAAATAAACTTGGATCACCAGGCACAGCTTTGATTACTTCACTTTCTATAAATTGGATTATGTTTAAATCAAACGATTGTTTAGATTTAAACCGAGTGTCCGGTTTAGGCGGAGTAGACTTGTAATTTGATGGTATTACAATATTAAATTCTATTTATTCGTTCTGGAGTTCAGTCCTGTTTTTTGTATTCCTTTCAGTTATCTTAATTTATCACCATAAATGTTCTTAATATTTAACATTCACCTTGATAATAATTCTAGGTTAACTTTTTATACTTAATATGTTTTGTGGTGGTATTGAGTAGTGAAATATGGAATGTTACATTTAGCAATACCTACTCTATCTTTTATTAGCTTTTAACCTGTGTTCATTATCCACGTGACTATTTATTTAAATGCATAACACTAAAATTCCATTTACGAACTTAAGCAGTGCCATTATCGCTATTTATCACCTTAAAACAAATTAGCGCAAAACATAAATATTTATGTCAATTGTAATCAAATAATTACGATAATTGAAAACATTATTCGAAATAATAAATGATGGCCGAAAGCAAGAATCTGTTACAAACGACAATGCCTTCAATTATAATTCGACAATATTGTTAAAATGTATAGCACACAATTTAAAATTACTATTCGTCATTTTTGAGTTTCCGTGTTTTACGTACATATTTCTCTATTACTTATATTTCCGTGAGCTAATGTTATGCTTGTATATATTTATACACTTAATTAATTATTATTACATCATCAACTATATGAGCTAGTTTAATATTCTCATCATTATATAAAGTTTTCTTAATTTTGGATAAAACTTTAAAATCATACTTATATTAAATGTACAAAATGGTATATTTAAAAATATATATTATTTGTAATATCTATATACACAACAGTCAAAAGAAATTTTGCTTTAATTTTTGGTTTAATCATATCTCTCAACTTAATTAATACTATATATTCAATTGGCCCGAAGCGTGGACTATATATATTGTGTGGCGATTTTATGATATTAATCGAGTGACCTTGTCATCTAGGGTGACTTTAAACCACAAACTGTGGTGATGCCTACACAATGTAGAGCACAAACAAGCTATGAACATTCATGTCTCTTCTAATGTGAGTCTTTGCCCAAAGGTGGAAGTGAGTCTCCGGCTAATTTGGTCCTGTACATATCATATATTGTAAATCAATTTCATTGTTGACAAAGATATATTGAAAATTCTTATAACAGAACTATATTCTATCTAACTTTGTTGTACATTACAAAGCAAACAAATGCTAATAGTGCATTATTTCTTATAATAACTATAAAAATAGGCGAAAAGTTTGACCACATCGAAATATGGTAGAAGATTTAAATTTTACACAGATTAATATGTTACACTGATTTTATATATTTAACATTTAGGAAGTCTTGCCGGCTTTTCTGTAGTAGACCAGTTATACAGACAGATGCGTCATGAAAAAAGTTTATATATCAAAGAAAAAGCTGACATCCGAAGAAGGGTAGTCATACTTTGTTTGAAATTCAAATAATTTAAAATTGTAAGAACAAAATAATTGCGCTGAAATTGAGCGGCTGATAAAAATTTTAAAATACTACCAAATGTTATTTAAATAGACTTGGGTAAAAATAAATACAAAAGTATCTATAGATGCTCCTAAAACTGACCGCAAAAAAATAAATTGCAAATTTTTAAACGGCAATAAGAACATTTACAAGCTATTTAACAATTTACAAAAATTAATTTACAAAAATAAATATATACGAGTTGTGTATTTATTATAAAAATGTGTAGTGGCAAATCAAGAAAGACACAGTAAAGACAAATAATTGATATATTCAAAATGTTAAAAATAACAAATACATATATTGAGTACAAAAAATATAGTTATATCAAACTAAAAAATCAATATAATATTTAAAATAGAGTTATAATATATAATAGCAACAATTTGAAGAAATCAAATATTATAAATAGTAAAATCGAAATAATAATAATTAAATATAATTATTAAACCCTATAGGAAGCATACTAGCCAAATGGGGGCGGGCTAATTTATCTGTTCACATTTAATCTATGCATTTAAATATTTTTTATCATTCAACTATGTTTTTCATGGCGTATTCGATATATAATTTGATCTCTATAATACAACAGTTTAGTTAGTTGTCTGTATAGTGACAAATATGATTGGGCTTATTATAATGCATTAGATAGAAAAAATAGGCTTTCCGCATATTTTTGAAAAATATTGATAGCATAATATTCAACAGAAAGAGTCAAGAAATATTAATTTAAAATTAGGAAAATTTCTAGAAATGATATTTAAATTAATTTTGAGTCCTGTATTACGTCTTCAAGTTTAAAAGTATGTATACTAAAACTTAATGAATCGGTTACGGTCAATGTAAGGGCTTCTATGGTATGGTTAATATTATTTTATTATTATCAAAACCTTCAAATTGTTTATAATTTATATGTATTAAACCTCCTAACGTTAAACATGGTGTAAAAACCATTCAATGAATGTTTGTACACAACAAAATATAATTAATACTATAAAACAACTGAAAATAAATGACTATACTATGTTCGCAAAAAAATAACGGATTCATTCCAGTAAAATAATTGAATGCAATGTATTTTTAATCATAATATTAATTTTTTTAAAGTTAATAACAACTTAAACAATAAACATCACATAATAAGCACAAGTCAACCAGCACGCATATATCCCTCCTCTACAAGAACACAGTTGGCCAACGCATCGATCGTCTTCAACACAGGCGTAAGCGCGTCTTCACCAGCCCACTCCCACCGCGACAACGAGTCAGGGCAGAGCAGACCAGCGCCCACATTAGCCCGGGTCAAAAGTTGCACCAACTCGTCTACCCGTTGTTGCAGGGGAGGCCGAACACCACCTCGCTGCCGATTTCCTGTCGTTTCCCCGCTACCACCGCCACCTATTTGCCGGATTTTGGTGAGCGCGAGGCTACATCGCGGTATCAAGTCCTGGACCACCACGGCTATTCTTGCCAGCACAGCGGCAAAGGCGCACCAAAAGGCATCGCCTAGGTTGTCGCGTCCGAGAAGTTCGTACAGTGTGCACTCGAGGGAGTCGTACAGGCGAGCCAGGTGGTCGGTGCGCTGCGAATCCTCTGAAGCATAGGCGGCACTGGCCCCGACGATGTAGAGTAGGCTAAGGTAGATGTCGCGGGTTGTGCAGATGTTTCCGGACTGACTGAGAAATTCCCGAATTTCGGTGAAAAAGTTAAACACTATACCAGGGAATGCCTGACAAATTCGCAAGATGGCCCGAGAAAATATTGCATTAACAGACTGACAGAATTGGGGTGGTCCATACATCAGATTGCACCGTTCAAGGATTAGGGGAATAATGTCCCTTAAATGGGTTTCTGTAGCATCTTCAAGTAATAAGGTAAAGAAGCTATTTAAAAGTCGTAAACTAACATCATAATTATAGGCGACACGAACATCACAATGGTAGCAGTTGAGTGCGGTGAAAATACGATTCATTTGAGAGAGTGTATCTCCTTTACCTGATTCTGGACGCATTAGAAATCGAATGTAACCTTGATTCATTGGATTTTCCCAGATTTGACGTGCAATACCAGAACTTGAACCAGAACCTAACGCTTTGGCAAGTTCCATAGTAGCAGCAACTACTGGTAAGTCAAGAATATAATGCAATATTTCTAACGTATTATTATCTTCTATAAACATTGGGAAAATAATAATAAATTGGGGTAGAAATGCACGCGGATTCCAAACAAAGAGTTTCGCAATGTTTGGAAAGTAACGAACAGTAAGGCCTTTATTTAGGCAAAGCATATTGGAGTTGTTGATGATATACCAAATAAGTGCATGTGCAAAATCGCTGTTGCTGTATTTTCTACCCAACAAATCACCAAATACCGCAGAGAAGAAAAGTGACGGATCTTTACCCATTTTTTCAGCATGATTAACCAAAAATGCCATCAATTTTACAGCCAAAACCGGAGGTAATTCGCCCGTTTTGCACTTGTCAAAAAGAAGAGAACAACTTATATAGAACATGCGCACATTTGACTCATTAATATCGCAAATAATAAATATTAAATCAACTATTTCGAGAAGACACGATGTAACCAATTCACGATGTGGAGGACTTTTTAAATGTCTCTCTGCTTGATCAAGAATACGAGTGCAGTAAGATGCAATTTCCGCTTGCGCAGCAGAAAGCGTACGATTAATAACTTGACTTTCGGGGTTTTCTTTAGATAATTCATGCAGACAAGTAAGCCAATTTTTAAAAATAAATATTACTTCCAGGTGAAGCAGCTGCGACTGACTAAAGAAGCGACCGACATTAAGCATGGTAAAACGCTCTTGACAGGGTCCCCCGCTCAACTCAGCAACCAACTTTGAGGACTTGCGGTCAGTCGCTGCGCTTTTATCACCAAAAAACTGCTGCTGCGTTGCCTGTGTGACATCCGTACTCCGGATCCAGTCGGTCAGGTGACCAAGTGCACTAACACAGACAGCAGATGATACCGTTCGACTGTTTGATGTCAAAATTCGCGTTAGTAGCACCAAGCACTCCGCCTTCTGACGGGAATTTGTATTTGGAAAGTCTAGAATCGCTATCAACTTGTCACATAGTATATCCTCAACACTGTCAGAAGTGGCAACAGGTACTAAATAGCTAACAATCGTTCGCAAACGCTTTGGATCATTGAGTATCTCATCTGGCAACATAGAGTCGGCACGGGAATTGATGAGACAAACTTCACAGAGACTCTGACATGCGAGTAACTGAGATCTTCCGTCTAGACGAAGACATACATAGAGACGAAACACAAGATCGATTTCTTTTGGAGTTAGTAGTACTTGCAGCATTGAATGCGAACGAGACTGACTAATAGAGACAACTGCGCGCAGAAGATTGGTTAGATCAGAGAAGTCTATGTCTGGTTTCGACGGTTCCTTTTCAAATTCGAATATTTCTACATAACGTGACAGAAGAACTTCTATCTCAAGGCGTCTGTACTTCGAAATTTCTTTTAGCTGCTTTTGGTAGACTTTCTTTCCCGACATGTTGAAAGATCCTGCAATAAAACAAAACAAAATTGTAGAAAACATATTTCAAAAACGATAACTTGTTAAACAAGTTTACTCATTAAAATTCCTTTAATATATAATACATTTGTTACAAGTACAACATAGGTTTAAAAATAATAATACTACGTAGTGCAAACACGTGGATTAAACATGCCGTTGTTAAGTGTTATTCAATTATAATAATTAAATATAACACTTTAAACAATTTTTTTAAACACTAAATTATGTTTTTAAAAGTACAATATTAATTTATTTAATTTGTGTAAAAAATGAAATTGATATTTTTAAATAAAGGTTTGCTAACTTAAAACCATGAAGCTTAAAAATATGTTCTATATACCAATTACATTTTGATCACATGAGCTAAACTCTAGAGAATAATATTCATTTTACGAATTAAACATGAAAGGTCTGTACATCTTTCATTCCATATTAAATAACTAATATTATTAATGGCTGTTATTTTTATCAGTATTTTTACTTGCAAGATAAAGTACCTATCTTATTCATGCACTCTATTCAGTCATAATCATTTCAGGTGTTAGCAATCGACACATGTTCAACATTATCACAATGATGGATAAAATTAAGTATTCATTTTGCAACAACATTATCAATATTGACCATGGCTCAACTAATGTAAACTAAATTGAAACTTGAGGAAAAGCAAAAACATTTGATCACATTTCAAAGTTTGGTAAAGTCATTTAAAGTCAGCTAAAACATGTTAAAATATATATATATATTTAATTAATTGTATGAAAAAAGTGTTAAAATATAGAACAATAAGTTAACATTAAAATTCATAATAAAAAATATTTTCCCAGGTCTAATTCTATTTTCCTAGTGATCCCTGATGGAAAGAAATGGTAATTGGAATCCTTTAGAACATATATGATTATGAAGGTATTTCATGTAAAGAATAGTAATATCTATAAAAGTTTATACTTAAGTTAGTTAGCACTTTAGTATAAGTTTATGACATGCTACGAAATTGATATTTTTTATGTTATGGGAGAGAAAATGGAGGATACTGTTAAATAAAATAAGTTAATTCAAATAATTATACATTAGTTCAAGTTTTTTAATCATTTTTGGGAGTGTCAAGTTGTCTATCTATAATTAATATCAATGTCAAATTTGTGTTTAGTTACCTTATATCTAGGTGCAGTGCTCTAAAGTTGCAATAAATATAACATTAATTATATATTTGATAATGTAACAATAAAAATCTTCTGGAGGTTATGAAACACTTTCAGGACTTTTCCAGGATTTCCAGGATATGCACACAACCTTTAAAATATTTATTTTGTGTGGAATTTAAAAATAGAAAAATAAATGTCTACCCAATGTAATGTTAATGCTTTTTACTGTAAATTTTTCAGCGCTATATTCAAGTGTTATTTACCTTTAATGTCAATGCCATTTAAAAGATATAGCATTCAAAAGTTTAACATAAAATGATCATTTTAAAAATATTAGATATTTTTCCTTTTTTTAAATATTATATTTATTCAAGAACACAAAAGTTATGCAATATTTCATAAGTTAGTACACAAAGTATATACTTTAAACTATTTTAAAAGATATTCTAATGGGTTAGTAAATGAAAAATGTAAGTCTAAATCCGAAAAATATTTTTTAAAAATTTAAAATGTCAAATTTTCAAACATTCATAAAAAATTACTAATATGTTTATGAACACTCTTATGTTTTTACCATATTGTTGGTTGGTAAATATATTTTAATTGTTATATATTAGTTTTATGTCCTTGGGTGTTAAAAAAAGATTTTTAAATGAAAAATGAACAAATATTTTTTCAAATACTAAGTTTACAGGTATATATAATTTTTCAAACACTAGGTTAAACAATTAGTAAAATACTAATAAAACAATATCTAATACACTAAATTAAATTTGAGATGTTCATGAGATATATTGTTGTATTATCAACATTTAAAATATGTATGTTTTGATATATTTTAGTTACTAGGGGTTTTGATACCTAAATAATCTTAAAGTTAATAATATAGTGTGTTTTATAATGTATTAATACTCAAAATTTACATACCTACTTAATTACACTTCAAACATAAAACAACAAATAGACTTTTAATATTACTTTAATAATAGATTAATTTATTTTTTTATTTAAAAAAATCCTTAAGTAAAATTTCGTATAAATGAAATAAAAATTATTTATATTTTATCTATTGTAGTGACCATCCAGCATCTAAGACACATTCTCTATTTTACCTTGTTTACTATATTACAAACTCATTTGTTACATTGGACTGTGTTCATTATATGAGCATTGCATAATATCACAACATTAGTGTAACATTTACACAATCAATGCACATAGAAATTATATGTGTTAATTAAGAAAATAAATCAATTTTTTTGTCCATTTAATCTCGTTTTCTGTTTTTTTTAATACACAAATGTTATTTTTTTGAAGACTAAATTTATTCAATAACCAAACGAAGTTAACACGCCTACGTTATGTTATTATGTAATTAACTTATTCTTTAGATAATTCACTCTTTTCAATAATATATTCAAATTTACTATTGTATTGTGCTGAATTATTGTTATTATGCCACACTAAAACAGAAAATTTAAATGTATTGTAGAAAAGTGTGGGCCATCTCAGAACTTCTTACTGTATAAATTAAAATTGACTATGATAGTATGGCCAAGTACCGAGATCACCCAGGCATTCTTACAATACAAATTCATTACTGTATTGAGCAGAATTAATAAATTGTTATTATTATGCCACACTACAATAGTAAATTTGAACTCTATATGCACCAGACTAGGGTTAAAACAGAGTTTATACATAAAATGGCATAATAATGGCTAATATCACATTTTAAAATAAAAAGTTATATTTAATAATAAAGTATTTACTTTATTTATAGACAAATATAAATATATGTATAGTTAATATATTACTATATTATTATTATATATATCTCCAGAGTTATAAAATAATAATAAGTGCATTATAAAAAAGAACACATGGAATGACCCAAAAAACAAACAAGAATTCTTAAACCCTTTATTATTTTCCAACTCACAATTGATATGTTCCATATATATTCTAAATTTGTTTAGTATATCGAATTGGTTGTGTGTTAATGGGAATCTACAGATCTTCAGGATAATGGAGAAGCTGATGTTGAGAGCAGTTTAAGTCGTATTTGGCTTAATGGCATTTGATTAAAATAGCAAGTTCCAAGAAACTCACTCTTTCCAATAATATATTCAAATTTATTATTGTATTGTGCTAAATTCCTAAAATATTGTTTTGAATTTAATTATAGAAAAGGGTGGGCTATCTCAAAACTTGCACACCCTTATCGTATAAATTTAAAGTTTCTATGATAGTTTGGAAAAGTTCCGAGATCACACATTATTTCTTACAATATAAATTCAAGTATAATACAATAATTATTATTATGCAACACTACAATAGAATTTGAATAGATAGAATTATCTTGGAACTTGCTATTTTAATCAAATACTATAAAAAATAATGTAATTAAAAATAACAAAGTATAGGCGAATTTGTTTTATTTTATTTTCAAATTAATTTGGTTTCATAATAATCACATTTATGAGAAAAAACTGATTTATTCATATCAACACATATAATTTCTGTGTCTATTGATTGTGTCAATGTAACACTAATGTTGTGATTTTATGCAATGCTCATATAGTGAACACAGTTCAATGTAACACATTATTTTGCGATATGGTAAACAAGGTAAAATAAAGAGAATGTGTCTTTGTTTGGCTGGATGGTTGCTACTATAGATAAATAATTTTATTTATTTCATTACTTAATTTTTTTATTTTGTAACTATCTATATATAATTAATTAATTTAATAAAACCAAATTTTAGTTAAGCAATGTATTGTTGAAATTATTTTTTAAATATTCTATTATAATAATAATATTAAAAGTATATTTATTTCATTTAGTTTAAAATGTTGCTTATATAGCAATACGTCTCAAGAACATGCTAAAATAGAATATTATCAAATTACTTTAATAACTTATAAGTATGTATATATATATATATATATTAATTGAATGAATTATATTATTATAATATAAAATATATTGTTAATAATTGTGCTAATTCAATATTAAATAATTTAACCCAGATTATAAATGTTATACCTATTATATTATTAACAATTCTTAAATGTGTATAATTATGTGTACCATTTAATTATACTTTTATAAATTAAATTAATAACATAAGTTAGAATAAATATTTTAATAATAACAAATTAATGTTATTGTAGTTTTCATATTTATGTTAAAATATGATTTGTTTTTTATATATTTCAATTAAATTTGATCAATATAATAATTTAATTAATAAATTAAAATATATTGATTAGTTATTAAGTTGAGTTTAAGTTGTTAAGAAGTTATGCTGAAAAGGTAATAAGAAAATACAATTTAAAAAATATTTTGGCTTATGTATTAAGCCTTCCATAGTTTCTATATATAAAATAAAAATATTACATAAATAATTTATAATTACTATTATCTAAGTGAATATAATGAAAAAAAATATTATTGCAAACATATTAATTACAAATATAAAAAATTATTTAAATATAAACAACTATATCAAAATATATATAAATAACAATTTAAAATATGATTAGGTATCACAGTTAGATTATCAAATTTTTATTTTTATATATTAATAATAAAATAAAATTAATAATAAAAATGATAAATTATTATATGAAGATTCTCAAACATATTATCCTTATTGGGTTTAGAAAATTTAAGTTATTGTTTTTTATAAAATAAATACATAATGTTTATAATGTAAATGAGCCATATGCACCGGTGATCCTACCCATAGACATGAACACCAGACATGTGTCTGTAAAACTTATTCGCTCAACGAAACAAAACTACTATCACTCCATTATTATGGATGCCCCCCATGGTAAAAGTAATAAA
>JAUZND010020484.1:0-25671 GCA_034780555.1 Coelogynopora nodosa | reverse complement strand
TACTATAATATTATGTATTATTATGTATAAATACCAATTTTTCTCAACATTATTTTGAAATATAATTACTTTCATGTTTATTTATGTTGTTTTAGTATTGATTGAACTTGTATTTGGGTGTAATAACAAACTATATCATCTAAAATATGTGTTAGAAAAATATAGCTACATTTTGTAGCTATATGGCCGATTAGCATAATATAATTTATTTGACTGGATATTATATTCTTAAAGGGTTAAAGGGATTTTAATCAATTTCTATTAAAATTAAAGTTTCATATTATATGACAATTTTTAAATAAAAATTATAAATATTTATTGTGGCTTATTATTATAGCCATAGGTTATTTCCAAATTCTTTTATTATTTGAAATCTGAAACTGGATTTGGAAGTATGTGCCGTGGAGATCATGCATGAACAGATAATGTGCCATTATAGAGAGATGTAATCATGTTTCTTCATATGTCATTATGATAAAAGAAGATATATAAACTTTAATTTTGTAATTAGGGTATTGATGTAGAAATATTTTTAAAATTATTTTAACAAATATTTAAACTATGTTATACTTTTCCTGTGAATGAATTTCGCAAATAAATACTAACGTAATTATATATATATAAATGCTGTCCAAATTTCTAGAAATAATTTAATCTACAAAAAGTATGAAACATGGGATTATATCGTATAATTACCATTTATTCCACATTTCACGATATCAAACGATTGAGTCTTATGAAGAAACAAAGATCTACGTTTGTGTGACGTTAACGATTGGTGCGGAATATCCAAAATGGAAGCATGTTTTTTATGAACAATAGAAAGAGAACCTGATTTTGAAGACAAAGGGATTGCTTGCGTAGATACTGCGTTCCTTATACCGAATACACCACCTCTTGTAATATAAGACGCCATATCAGCAACTAAAAGTGTTTAAGAACAAAACCGAAACTATTATTGTTGTATACTTTGATGTATTTTAACAAATGGACTATTAAATTAGCTATAAAAGGTGATAAACAAAATCTCCATATATTTTTGTATGTTTACAACATTGAAATATAAGATTAAAATATATCACTTATATGTATATAGGGTAATTATAAAATCACGCAATTAAAAAAATAATGTAATGTGTAAAGTCAGTTATTTCAATTTAATTGTCTGACTACTTAAAGTAAATGACAATTAAAACATCATCATATTTGTCTTAAATAAAAATGAATAATACATTCAAAAAGAATTGAAATCTATTAAAAATTACTCAATCTGCAATGACTGTTAGAAACATTAAAGTTTATGATATCCGCAGACAAATACAACATAATTGTTATTAATTATATCGATTCGAGCAGAAAAACTTTGACAGTCTACAAAATTTCTTTTCCAAAGCTTCGAAACAAGTATAGAGGAAGTTCACTAATAATTGACAGGTCAACAAAGATTGTGCATTATATACACTAATATATGTAGGTAATAATTATTTTAACTAGAGTGGTTCACTATTATATATTGGCGTAAAATAAATATCAAAAAATTATCAAAATGTTTGACATTTATAATTGGATACACTTTAACTCAGAATGACATCAATACTGTTTCAAGCTAATGACAAGCTTCGATAATTGTTCCCATAACTGCATTATAGCAGCAATCAATGGATTGTATATTAGTTTGTGTAAATAATAAATCAAGTTTAAGATTTTTAAATGACTATATATACATCTATATAAGTATATAGCCTACAGAACGTATAATATTCAAAATGTCTTAATTATACAATTTTAAAGTATATAAAATTTTCGTTCAAATTATTATAACAAAAAAATTAATATTGGCGTATTTTGTTGTCTATTCCTTTCTCATTAATTCCATTTTGTGTCACTTCACACAAGTCAGGAAACCGCTGGATCAGTGCTTCTGAAAGGGAATAACAGGGGGAAATATTATAAGCCGACACGTAAACGAAATAAAATCTTGTAAATTGATGTTGACAAATGTCCATCTTTTTATTACAGAAGAATTAGTTTAATTCGTATAGAGACATATATAAAACTAAATATTACATACAATTTTAAATAAATTACAATTTACAAAACAACTTAACCGGTATTGTAATTCTTTTGAAAAAGTATATAATCTCATCGATGATAATGTAATTAGGATAAATAATTTAAATAAAATATGCAAATACAAACATTTAACTATTAAACGTAACTTTTTAGTAGAAATTATTTGAGTTGCATAAAAAAAAAATACGAATCAAATTTTAATACGTACAAATTACAAAAAGCTATAAATTAGAAAAGACCAATTTGGTTATTTGGGAAAAAATAATAATCGGTTTCGTGAATCATATATATGTTCAGGTTCATTTAACCTGCCATTTACTGTATTTAAAAATGAAAAAACATAATTATCCGACGCCATGCATATAGCATATTATTGTATATATGTAGTACACATAAAGTATAATATACAAATCGAATATGTTCGAGACACTTTAGAGGAACGATATAGAATTGGAAATGTATGTATATGAGACAAACTAACCAATTATATGAAAACGAAAAAAACTAATCATTTTGTATTTATAATAATTTTAATGAAGTTTATCGCTTTAATAAAATAATTAAATAGACACATATTTAGAAAACAATAAAACTTGGTGAAACCTGCAGTTCATATTTTCAACAGAAAAATATCAGTTGTCAATTAGCGAAATAGGTAAGGAATAGTTAAATTCTACAATAAATACTATTTACTCACAAGTAGATTTTATTATAAATTAAGGAATTCCAGTATATCAATATTTAAATTGTAAAATATAATGCTAACATGTAATATTTACAAGTACGGTAATTTTGAGAAACATGTGCAACACGTGTTGAGCTACTGTTTACAGTTTATGTGGTTTACATAAGTATTAATACGAATTTAATTATACTAATACTAATAAATTCATATTACATAAATATTATTATCCGACTGCAAACCACCTCCTTATCAATATACACTCATTCATTTCTTCACTTCATCACAAACCAAACCACACAATTCAAAAAACCAACAACCTTAAAACAACTACTCTACAAAACGCCTGCAATACATCCACTTCAAACACATTGACAATATCACATAAAAATACCCTCAATTCTACATTTCAACATATCATTATACTGTAGATGTCATCTAATCAATCGTACAGAACTCTCTCTTCAACATCCACCAAGGCAAGAAAGATCAACATTTTAGAAATGACAACAATAAAAACACAATAATGACCGCAGGGTTTCACTTATGCAACCAAACGGAAAATATTGAATTCTGAACCCTTACACAACTCTTAACCAGGAAACGTTTGCTTAAAAAATATTTCTGCACAGTTTAATTGCAAATATAACTTTCATAAAAATGCTTAGATATCTGAATATGTGTTTGCTGCATAAGCTCGCATCCGTCTAACTTAACTTACACAAAAAATGCACTACCATCGATTTCAACCCTAACATACATATATCACTCCAAATATAGACCCTTAAAAAACACATCAACAACATATATAACCTCCTTAACAGTATACATAAACAACCAAAAACACAGAAACTCAATATAAGTATATAGATGCATTAGGCCAACACAAAGAAATCTATAAATATATCATAAAAAGCATCATTCGAATTATAATTAATCACGATTGAGCATTCTAACTAACTCCCGATGCATATCCTATATACATAAAACTACAAACAATACAAAACACAGTCCCACATAGTTGTTTGCCACAACATTGACCTCATTGACTTTAAAACAAAGGTTTAAATCCACTAATGCCTTCATCCATCTCTTTACTTTAAATTCCAACACTTCATAACTTTACTAACAAATACATGATTATAACTTACCAACAATCATTTCCATTAACGTGCACAGCAAATTACCTTCTTTGTAAGTGATACGCTCCTATGAAATTCGAAGAATGCACACAGATAATTATGAAGTCTTTGATCGTCTTGCTGATATGGGAGTGAATGAAAAAATAAACTAGTATTTGTATAACTATCATACATTAAACAATAAATTATTGAAAGATCAACATTTTCTAAATTTTTCAAATGTCTATTAATTAAATTATATGGTATACCACATGTTAGTTTACAAGATATTGTTTTATAGCTTATTAAAAATTATTTGCAATAGCAAAGGTTAATAAAAATAAAAATTGTGATAATACATATGAAACATAATTTATAATACATAATAATATTAAACAAAAAACACAAAATAAATGTTATTTTCTATTGAAGTATCTTTCAATTCAGACATTTAACCCCTGTGGAAAACAAACTTTCTATAGTTTAATTAACATCAATTAAGATACATTGGAATGAGTTGGCTTTTTCTTTCTTTCTATGTTTGGTATATACCAATTCGTTTCATTACATCAGAGTTAAATTTTTAAAAACAGTGTAATAACCATGGTATAAATCTATTTTTTGAAAGACTTCATCTTATAGTTCAACTTTAATATATATAAACAAATAATTGGAGATGTTCTTAAGACAAATTGTTATTATATTATCCACAAGTTTGTTGCGATATATTTTAGTTAATAGTTTTGATACTTTATAACCTTTTATATTTTATATAGTGTGTTTTATAGTTTATTAGTACTCAACATTGACATACCTACTTAATTAGACTTTAAATGTAATACAATAATTAAAAAAATATGATTTTAATAATATTATATTAATATATTTATATTTTCAAGAAAAAAATGATCAATTAAAATTTATTATTATTACCTTAATTAATTTTATATTGTTCAAAATTTAAAAAATATTGTGATTAAATAAATAAAAATTATTCATATATTATCTATTGTAGTGACCATCTAACCAAACAAGACACATTTACTCTACATACCTTAATTGTTTACTACATCGCAAACTCATTTGTTACATTGAACTGTGTTCACTATACATTGTATGTGAGCATTGTAAAAGAACTTGTCATAATTATAATATCTACACAACCAATGCACACTCAGACGATATGTATAGACACGAATAAATCAGTTTTTATTTTGTTCATTTTACTAAATGTGATCTTTTCGAGACCAAATAAATTCCGCAACAACACGAAGCAAACTCGCCTGTATACTATTTTACTATTATATTATCAATTTATATATTGTACTATATTAGATTATACAAACAATGTTGCTGTATGATATCTATTAATTATACGTTTCTGTTATACTTAAAGGTTTTACATTCCAAAATGTATGAGTATAAATTAGAAGTTTAAATATAAAGAAATACATTATCCCAATGAATTGTAAATCGATGTTATTTTTATAATAATGTTATTAATTTATTGTATTCATATAGATCGGATAAATAAATTAATCCAATATCTCCGGGTTTATCAAATATAAAACAATGATTTTGTATATCTTGAGTTTTATTTTGGATATTTTTTTTGCATCATCCTGTATATATTTATATATGTCATAGTATCTTACTTTTAATTTATTTTCACCCACTGAAAAGTCTCACCCGATGACGAATTTTACATTTGGCATAAAATGATTGATTTTGGTAAGAGCTGTTGACCGACAAATTGCATCAATTTGGAATCAGTACGAATTGGGCTGATATGACTATACCTACTGTTATCCATGATATATGCAGTATTATTTTTTTTGTATTTAGGGGTCATATTTATGGTCCTATAAATACTCTTTAATATAATTACCGGGCTGTGTAATGATATCTCATAATTTCCAATATGTTGTGTTTCTTTTTTTTTAATTCGATAACATTTGGCGATTGTGAAACATATTTAAAATGAAAGTGACTATTTTATATAATATTTTATACAAATCTTTTTTTATAAGATTAATTTTTGTGTGATATTTTATAGTTAATTTGTTAATTCTTTTATGTGATATTTTATTCATAAAAGTACACACTGATTTTGTTAAAGAAGTAGTATATGTTTATCTCATTTTCATACAGGAACTATATAAACTTAAAAATAAATTTTCATACTTTAATATAAAAAAATGTGATTACAATTTTTTATGAGATTTTTTGAATATTATTTGTAATTTATTTAAAAATTATCAGTAAGAAATATTACTTTAATATATTACATAAACTGTAAATTACGTCACATAACCGAACGTCATGTAGCCATATCAGCACGATAAAGTAATTTATAGTAGGTGAAACCCTCAGCAAATTGTATGATTTAATTTTTTTAAATTCTCATTATGCATTCTGAAAGTGACACAATTTATTATAGTTGAAAACTTGGAAATATTTTTTTTAATAGCAAAGCAAATTGTTCCGTTTACTAGGCCTAACTGCTACTACCCTACGTGCTTAATAATTTCATAATCCTATGATTTCATGTATTTAGTGTGGACTAATTTGTTACTGGACTAAATTATGTGGAATATGAATAATTAGTTATGTAGTAAATAATTAGCAAACAGTTGAGTACTAGTAATTTTAACATAATAATTTTATTAAATAAACTCTGTTTAAATATAGACACCAGTGCGCATTTCAAAAAAATTCGTTGTTAAAAATCGATATTGGTCGGTAGGTTATGTATCTTTATAATTAATGTTTATGTTTTGAAGTTATTACATTAAGACTCTCGTTTGAAAAGTTTGTTGATATTATTAAAGTATTTACCAATACAGTCATACATTTTATTTAATGTTTTAATTCTTATTTTGATTATGACATTGCAAAAAACTGAATTTCATTCATTGCCATTGGCATTGGGATGCAAATCCTGTATGCAGTGATCTAGCTGTCTTTGTATAAAGACATTTGGTAAAAAAGTTGGTAGTTTAGTATTATGTTATTATGCATTATAAGGGTATGGTGGTAAAGCCAAATGTCTCCCACAACTATAATCTATATGAAATAATGTCAATGACAATGTCAATGATGTTATTGTTGATGATGTCATAATTGCTATAATTATCTGATTTTAGAATATTCAAAGATCTCAAACTCATACTGTTCAACAGGGATTATTTTATATCTATTTTCAAAGTTTTATTATTTTCTTTTTTATCTACTACAAATTTTACCTCATTATGTATTTTTTAATGTATATCATTCAGTGCCGTACCCAGCATTGAGGTACCTGAGACACGTGCCTCCTCAAAAAAGGAAACCATCCTTAGTGCCCTTTTTTAAAGCTAGAATTTAGTGCCCTTTTTTAAAGCTTCAGAGCCTCCTGAAATCTTTAACCAGGATTCAGGGGCACCCTTTATATATATTTAGTATAATATAGAGGCTTGCTTGTGCTGTAACTCGAATCGACACCACTGTGGTGCCCTTTTTAACCAGTGCCTCCTCAGTTTGAAAATCCTGGGTACGGCACTGTGACATTAGCTATAATCTTTATATAAAATATACAAGCCTTATAGTCAAAATGAGGGGTCATTTACATATTATAGAACAGTATCACTATCACTGAAGGGTAGGTACAGGTGGTTTTAATTTTTTATTATATGTTATAAGGGTAGGGTGGTGGTTTCAACTAAGTGTTATATAACAAAATTTTATATGATTAATAGATTACAATTTAATTGGATTAAAAAACATAAATGTATAATTAAATAAAATTAAAACAACATTAAAAGAATAATTAATATATTATTAATGTAAGAAGAAAAAAAATTGGGATAGTCAAATATCCTAAGTATTATATAACACTAGGGTGGGTAGTTTAGTATTATGTTATTTTAAATTATAAGGTTATGGTGGTAGAATAAAAATGCCAGATTATATATTATATAATATGTGAGCAATCCCTTATTAATTATTTAATTCACTGTCTGTCATTATTTTTGTAATTATACATAATACATAACTTATTTTATACATATTACATAATTCAGAGTAGTAATACATATTACTCTTTTATATTCTTTAGTTTCCTTTTATGTGATTGGGTATATTAACTCTTTATATAATTACACATATAAAATAATATTATCTGTTTGATTAGTATATGTGATAACATTGTTATATATATCTTATTGTCTTACTAATTATCAGGCATTATCATAATACATTTTTATACACTATAGAGTAAACATGGATGAAGCCTACTTATTCTGTATTACTTATTATATTTTCATTAATTTATTAATTTTTTTAATAGTAATACAAAATGGATAACACATATATTTACTACAACATATATTAATGCTTATTTCATTATATAATATAAAACTAAATATATTTTTTAAAATAAAATGTTATACTATATTTATATCTCTAATAAAGTAAACTTATTTTAATCATAATATTAATCCATTATAAAAAACTATATGAAATAATTAATGTATGACCTTGATGTTTTATCAATTTTGTATATTAGTGAGTCTAATCAACCTCTAAAACAATACTATGTTTAGATTTAACAGACAGCCCAGCTTGACATAATCATTTTAATAACTTTTTTATATTTTGTAAATTTAGTTTGTTACAAAACAAAATAAAACTATCAAGAAACATCTGAACATATACTTATTATGATAAGAGATTTAAACCATGTTAATAATTTGCTTATTACATTACTAAAATTCAATTTTTTTGCACTACATTGTCAATAACAATCAGAATTTTTAACATATTTGGTTGGTATTAGTCTGAACAATATAAAATGCTATAATTTTTTTCATATATTTTTAAGGCCAACATTTGGTGTGTATATTACATACACATTAATAAATATTTAATCTAAATAATATTTAATTGACGTAGGCAAATGTTTTTCTTGCAAACTTTCAAATATTATGTATTTTCTTTTGGGGGGTTGAGGACCCAAAAATGATATATTACAATTTTTATTTATTGATCATATTTCAATTCAATTAAGCACAATATCAAAATACTATAAAAACCAACTCTATAAATATAGTATAACTACAAAAAAAACAATTCATCAAAAAAAGTAGATTTTTAGATAAAAAAATTGAACATTTTCAGGCACTGCTCGCTCATGTGACTTTGGAGTTGTTGGAGAAAATGTTTTATTGCTAAAATCACTGTAATAAATGTTTTATGTTCACAGACTACATCTGTGTTATTCTTAATCAGTTAGATAAACTGTGGTTGGGTTTATACACCCTCTGTGAATGGTTAATGACACAAGTACAATATAATAATTAACATATATTTGTTTTTGAAGTGAACTAACACACTATTACATTTTTATTAAAATGTAATTTTAAAATTGTAATATTTATTTATGCATCATTTTATATTTAGACAATTTTTATATTCACATTTAGTATTGAAAAATTTATAAATATTTATCTTATAATTATATTTAAACATATTAAAAATAGTTTTATATACAAAATATATTTAATTTTCTATTTTTGCATAATGTTTCCATGTATAATTATCTACAATTAGATAATTTAAACATATATTATTAAATAATCTAATGGACATAATTGACATTCATGAATATATATATATATATATTCTGTATGTATGTACATTATATGAAATCAGAATGTCTTCTACATTTATTTATAGAATTTTCTAATATATATTTATAAAAAATGGTACCATTTATAAAAGGGAATACATAAGCGCTTAATTATGTAGTATTTAGGCATGGAGCAATTTTTATTAAAGTGGTCCTGATGACTAGTTTTAATGTTTAAGTTTTCAAAAGCAATTATTTTTAAAGCAGTTATCTTTTATAAAACATGTATGCACTTGCTATAATATATGCACAATGTTTAATTTTTTAATAAATATTTTTTTATTTTTCCAGAACAATGGCTCTAGATGCAGGTATGTGTTATTGATATTATTGTTCATAATTATTCATAATTGGGGGACATTGCATCCCTTAAACTTTAAAAGCTAAACCTAAAAGCCTACATTTTCTTGTGGACCGATCAATAATTGTTAAAATAAGTATTAAAAATGTTGCTTACTAACATTGTTGATATGTTTTTGGGAGATGTTTATATGTATTTTTCATATTTTTTATAAGTAATACTTTTATGAACAAGTTTAGATTTCTATTAAAAATAAATTATAATTTTTATTAATTAAATATCATCATAAATAATCATTTAAGATCATAAATGACTCATCAGAAAACAATTATTGCAATGACAATATATATATATATGTTATATTTTTAGAGTAAAAGTTTTAACTTATCAGTCCAATATTATTCTAAAATTCTTTTTAAAAATTCAATATATTTTGAAATCCTGTTAATTCCAACTGCTGTTATTTTAAAATTCATATATGTAGCTTGTATTGAGAAACAATATAAGTAGTATATATTCTACAAAATTTTTCCTTTTGATTATTACTATTTTAGGCAATTTTAAATGATTCATATGTATGAGAAAGCATTTTATTTATTCATGAAATAAAATTGTTGATGAAGTTGATTTCATTTTTAAATATACAATGTAATGCCTTTGGATAAATCACCCAGTAACTTCAATCATTCTGATTTCAAAAGGTTTTGAATGTTCAAAATTGATAAATTAGTTGTGCACATTATTCTAAATGCCACATAAGTTTATTTAAGTTTGTATATGTACCATTGCCTTGGAGCAGTCACCTGTAGATTATTTCTTAAAGACCTGTAAGTTCTGAACATACTAGAATATCAAAATAGTTAATTAAAAGTTGTAATATTATTTATTACAAAAAACGCTCATTCTACATAAGAGGCTATATTTATTTTAAAATTGTCATGAAAATAAATCTTCCAAAAATCCTGAAATGTGTGTTGTCTTGTGTAGTTTAATATCACAGAAGTTGATTATTACAGTTTGTGCACAATTCTTTTGAAATCATGAATTCGAGGACGCTCTAGAGCGTCTGGATAAGATATAACCAATTCGATACTTCACATTGTCATATAATGTCTGTATCAATATTTGTGAAAAATTTCAAGTCTGTTGCTCATGCCGAATTGCCTTGTCTTAGGAAGGTGGTTGTTACCACTCTTTGACTGTGGTCTGTATTTTCTGCCCGGCCTTCGAAGTGTTGATACAGCTAAACAAAAATTAAAAATAGAGCAACAGGTAAAATACATATGAAAATATTTAAAAAAATAATTGTCTAACATTAAAACACAACAATATGACAACTATACAATATTCTTGTTGTTTGATTCAATTAAATTTGTCGTACATTTTTGAGATTTAACTGTTTTTATACAAAAAAATACCTACATATCTACTATGTCTATTTTGAGAGAATTGTATATCGGTTTTGTAATTGTATTTAATCCAGATTAATTATCACATTTCTAAAATAGTTGACCCGTTTAGACATTGATTATTTAAAAAAAATATTTATTTGGTAAATACAGTTTATTCTTCTACTTTTTCTTACTTTACTGAACAAGGGAATTTGTTCCATTTTCGTTCAGGCACGGGTCACCGGTTGCGATAGTGGATGTTGTAGTATTTGTTTGTGTAGCTTGTATAACATTAATACAATATAATTAATGGGATAATAATAATAATAAAATAATTTGTCGTTATAACAGATCTTTTATAAAATTATATTATCAGTCATTTTACGCTGTATTTAATTTTAGTCTAACTTATTTTGTGAGATGAAAACATATTCTATGCATTGTCTTGTTCATCTGAACATTTGTGTTAATGAAATTCTAGTTTTTTCATATCAAAAATATTTTAATGCTATCATATTTTTGTGTCACCTAACATTTACAGACAGCAAGTATGCTCTAATAGTTCTGCGCAAGATTCAGTCACACCTCATGCTTTCTAATGAAAAAGAACGCCTGAAAAAAGTTGATCATCTTATCTCTGTAATTGAAAGCCCACTGTTTCAACAATTGGTTAATTTGGTGTGGTCTCTTAAAGAATTCAAGGAAATACAGGTATGATATTTATAAACAATGGGTATTCACTATATACTTTGTATATGATATTGAACTATCGTTTACAATTGAAATAGAGGAAGGATAAATTAAACTGCACAGGATATTTGAAAAAACGTTGTGGTAAAAAAACGAGGAAAACAAATAGGTTGTTTAAATGTTGCATGTATGGCTATTCAAACATGTATAATATAATCCGTTTATTAATTGATCAATTAATGTGGTCTTATTACTGTACAACAGTTGTTGCGACTCCTACTTAGCATCTTTAGTCTGCTTAATATGCTTGATTATGAACGAGTCTTCCCTTTAAAAAAAACTAATCAAATTTACAACAATAACAAAATTTCAAAAATAACATATTTTAAACTGGGTGTATGCGTGTTTGTATGTTTCTTTTATAATATTGTTAATGCGTTTAAGGCACCATCAATATATGTCGTTAGATTAATCAGTGTAAGTATTTTTAAGTTTCCATAGTTTGATTGATTTTAATTCTTTTTTTTTACTATGGATTTTCAGTGGAATAAATGTCAAGGTTGCAAATAAAAGCGTCAAATGTTTATCGTCATATAGATTGGTGTATTGAATCGTGATCAATTTTTGATCAGAAATTTTTGTGTTAGTTTTTAAAAAGGGCAAAATAAAATTTAGTTATCCTGAAATTCTTTCATTTTTAGCGCTTTTATATTACTATTTAATTAAATATATTATTAATGTATATTACCTATAATAATGCAATTAACTATAAAACTATATAATGTCACTGAATAATATCAATGATTATCAATGAATAGTTAAACATCTTTTCAAAAATTAAGAACTAATCAAAAGTTATTTTTTATCAATTCAATATATTATACATACATGTTAACCATATATTATGAACAAAAAATGTTTTTAAATATTTCAGAATGACTGCATTATAAATTCAAATGACTTTGGATTTGGCCCCGAAAATGGACGTCTTTGGCTTTCCGATATAGCCAATCGTCGATGGCTTGAGTCTGGTCGGGACAGAGAGATGACTGTTGGAGGTGGACTTGACGTGAGCATTTGATTTATGTTATTTACTTTTATTAAAATTAGTCCGGCTATTTGTTTTCTGGTTCTGTGTTGAGATTTTTTTGTTTAGAATGTCTCGAGCAAGAATCGTGATAACGGTAAAACAGGAAACAAGTTTCTTTGTTGTTGGAATCGATCACTTTATGTGAAAAAAATCAATTATTCTCTCACCGTATTTATATATATATAGATAGTGATATCAGTAACGAAATGGAATGCTAACACATGGTATATATTGATTCTTTTTAATTTAGATATTTCTATATCTGGTTTTAATTTGATCTATGTAATGAGTAGATATATATCTTACTACAATACTTAACATGAAGAGGTTCAATTAGGGGGGAATCGATTGCATAATTATTTATTTAGTAGCGAATTCAACCACAATTTATTTTTTCAAGTTGCTATGTCCTACA
The DNA here is from genome assembly GCA_034780555.1 of Coelogynopora nodosa. Taxonomy (NCBI): domain Eukaryota; kingdom Metazoa; phylum Platyhelminthes; order Proseriata; family Coelogynoporidae; genus Coelogynopora; species Coelogynopora nodosa. The sequence goes on along the minus strand of JAUZND010020484.1, from coordinate 12,240 downwards.
TATCTGACATAATATACAGTAATTGTGTATCATGGTAGAATTCGTTATTATAGTAAAAATCATCGTGCTAGTAATAAAGGCTAGTAATTCTATTAGGCAATACATTAAACAATTATATGAATAATATTCTATACAGGGAGTCCGCAAATATTGATGCATATTTTTAGTTATGCCATTAATATACTTGCTAAATAAAGAATAAAATTTGTTGTATTTGATCGAAAGGTAAAAATCAATAATGTACTATTCTGTAATATTAAACAGGAAATTTAAAGTTTAATATTTAAAATTTATTTATATATTTAAATTATTATATTAAATATTATAAATTTAAATATTTAAAATCCCCTTATTTAAAAGTAAAGATTGCTTTGTAATCGTTGACGTGTCGCGTTAAACCGTGATCATAATCGTTAAATCTTTATTTAATTATTTTATGACTCATTTAACCTAGAATTTTTAACACGTTTTTATAAAATTTCATAATTTCCAATTTTAACGGCTAATTGTTACATAATCTGCTTCCAAATTGTCAATGCTTATCTCTATGAGTAAAACTAAGCGTGAAGAAAATTGTCCGAAATGTTTGTGAGTATTATTTACAATAGAACTATAGTTAGTATTAAGTTGTATTAATAATTACATATATATTTTATTTATGCAGCTAATAATTATTAACTATACCTACTTACGTAAATATATACTGTTTTTTGTATCAACTTTAAAGTGCACCGCAAAGTGCATTTTTTATTTAATATTTTATAAAGATAATTTTTTTAATGGACATCTTTTTCATGCTTAATAAAGTGTTTTTTTAATTACCTGCTATCTTATATAGATTCGCCTACTACAATTTTCACGTTTTGACTGTATAACGCATTTTCGTCTATTACGTTTGATTATTTTAGCTAATTAAAAATGTTTTCCCGCTTTTATTATACACACCTAGAGTACATATTTTTGGGGTTTTGTAAAGAATTTTCAGTAAATATGTGCGTTTAGTGTGTAATTGATTTCATTCAATTTTTATTAAAAACATTTTATTAAAACAAATATATACACATATATTGGCATCATATGATAATGCATTTTCACTTTCTAATTTTTTTTCATTAACTTATAAATTTGATTTGTAGCCCATAGAAATTTTGATGTCTCTTGAGATTTTTTTTTCTCTATATTTCGCAGTATAATTTCCTTACCTCACTGACTAATCAATTAAAAGAGTTTGATTAAAATAAGTAAGATTATGCCTGTATACTTCTTTAATATTTTGGATTATGTTTTGTTTCATTTCTTTGCTAAGACATTTCGTTATAGTATGCTAATTTAAATGACGCCTGGGAATATGTAGTGATTATGTAGTAATATATACAATGTCTGAAATCACTACATATTCCCAGGCGTAATTTAAACTAGCATACTATAAGGAAATGTCTTAGCAAAGAAACGAAACAAAATTTATTATACTATTTGTTATTTAAATATATTTTTAATTGGTAATATTGGAAGTAATGATAGTAACTTTAGATAACAATTATAATAGTAAATATTTCATCAAACATTACACTTTATTCTACAAATATGCTTAACTTTTTTTATAAAAGTTTATTTGTTTAAGTTATGAACCTTTTTTATTAAGTGAAACGTGTTAGTAAATGTTAATTCTTATTATTTTAATCTAAATTTATGAAAACAATAATTTATTATGAACAAATACTTTATTAAATATAAAGAATACTTCGATTGCAACTACATTGTATTTAGTGGTAACAACAGCCTTGTAAACATCTAAATATCTTATACAACTAATTCTTGAAGCTATAGAATACTTGAAACTATATTTGTAGAATGTTCAACTTAAGGTGTTTTCTCTCGTATACGGCTCACACTCAAGTTAGCTTTTATCACTGACTTGAATATCTGCATGTATCAGCATGGCTCACTAAAACTGTCGTCCACAAACCGGTGGAAGAATATTCTGGCGACAGATCGAATTTATGTGTCAAACAGTCATGCAAGTGGTTAACTGCTGTTTACTACATAAAATTGATTTTGTTATAACATGCAACTGTGTATTAATAGATGGGTGGGTATAAGAAATGTATGCGCTTGTTGGGCTCACTTGTGTTTACACTCACTTTATTAATTTAATTAGACTGTTTAATTGTATATATTCACATATAATGAAGAGATAGAGTCAGATTGCGTACTTGTATATACTTTTATATTATTAAATATAAAACAAATTGAATTTGTAATGTTGTTAATTCAAAATATTTTACAATTTTAGTATACAATGAAATTGTAAAGGTATGTCTATTATACTGACATGATGTCCCATATACAATATATTATCTTATTTTTCTATAGATATTTATAGTTAATTTATCTTACATGAATATTCTTAATTTACGCATTTTGTTTTTTAAACACTGTTATTAAGCGATATCATTTTTATTATGGGAAGGATGAGAGTCCCATTTGTTTTAAATTGATTTAAATACACCAGAAAAGTTACAAAACCCGTTCAGGACTGTTTTCTTTTCTACTTTTGACGTTGCATATTTTCATAAATATGAATGTATTATATTTAAAATTTTTTAATCTTAATCAGGTACCTAATGTTTTGATAATCGTGCTTTTTGTTCTTTTATTGATTATGCCTTGTATTATTTTATCTTTATTTAGTTGTTGGTATAATATGGTATTACTCGAACATTCTTTTATTGAGGCTCACGTCTAATTAATATTTTCATTTGATATACCTTAATTCTATTAATGTTTTATTATTATAGAATGCAGTACTATGTATATTAGATAATATAACGAAATGAGTTATACTGTTATATATACTATTATCACTTTTTGAGGACCGCTGTAATAATTATGTGTACTACAAGCTTTAAATCAGTTAAATTGAAAGTTACAAAATGATTAGTTAAGTTCAATTTTAAAATGACTTAATAGTTAATGAATTAAACATAATTTGACAAAATGTTATCTAATAAAGTCAAGGAGTACGCTGTCATCTTCAAACCATCGATCTTCTAATTTAAAGCCCCGCAGCTAACTAAGCTACGATGTCCTAATGCAGAGTTTCCCCACGACATTAAAACCATAATTTTGTTGTGATTTTTAAATGTGGAAAATAGACAGAAAACTACTAATATTTAATAATCTGTGATAACCTTAAATAATATACACGTTTAGAGTTCTTATACTTTTTATTTTAAATGATTAGTTTTACTTGTTGTGGATTTCTTTTATATTTTATTTCATATTCGTTGTTATGTTAGACTTCTCTGAACTCAACCGCTAAATCATATACAACAATTTTACACGGGATTTCTACTTTACAGTAGTAATGCATTATAAAGATATGCCAGAAGTACTTTTCTCTTTGACAAGGAAAAGTGATTCTGCATGAGATAGTATAGCGTGATTATATAAAAATAAATAACTGTTTAACTATATATTCCAAGGAAATGATATAATTTCAATGTTTAAATTAGTGTTAAGTAGGTTTGAAATTAATAATTTTAACAACTTAGTAAATGTATGATGTTTTGGTGATGAAAGCTGATCGAGATGCCCTTTCTTGATGCATTAGATTATTTGTTGGTATAAATATTCCTCACCAAAACCCATTTCGATGTTGACAAATTAATTTCTTACTTGGTCGATCTCTTTCTCACTTTCCACAAATTTTACCTTTTTGTGAATGTGTTCGAAACACTGTACTAACGGTTAGTTTTTGCTTGGGTATATATATATATATATATATATATTTATATATATATATTGGTATGTATTGGTTTTCATTAACTTTACATTTCATTGACTTTATTATTTTTTCGTAATATATTATGCTGAAAGCCCATCTTTCCACAAATAATTCAACTCATAGCTCATGGTTGAATTATTTCATAAAACCATAGACTCTTTTTATCTCTACTTATTGTATTACACCATGTAGGTGGTGGATGTCGGAGTACCCTTCGACTCAGTTTCACTGCCCTCCTCTGAGAACTTCGACGAGCGCATCGCCTGTATGGCCAACGGACGCCAGCTTGTCTACGTCGAACTGCTGAGAAGTGAGGACAACTGCCTCGGCTTCAGTGTTATCGGACTTCGGGGCAAAACTGTTCAGAACCTGGGTGTCTACATCCACGACATTGTGCCGGGAAGTGTGGCAGACTTGTGAGTTTGGTGGACTCTCTCTACTGTATTTTTATGTAGATTGATATTAATTGATCATCCTTGCGGTATAATTTCACATTATGTGAACCTATCGAATAAGTAATAACAAACAAGATTTATACGAGTAGATATGACATTTCTAGAGTCGACATGAGTTTGTAGAATAATATCAGGATACATTGCATAATATAATTGACGTCAATATTTCTTTCATCAACAGATGAACTATCTTTCATCTTACATTCTATTACTTTTCTGTTCAATATAACTCTCAGTCTAAACATTGCTTTAGCATATTATTGCAGGCCCAACTGATCTTCGTCAGAACCAGATTCCCCGCATATGTATATATATTGTAATATTAATTCCCTTATTTCCATTGAACTATAATATTTAGGAAATGTATGTTCTCCCTCTCCTCCTCTCTCTCTTTCAATATCTCTCAATTGGTTAGTCTATTTTGTGAAAGATAAATTTCAACCATTTGAAATTAATTGTTGTCTAAGATTATTGACAGGTTTTTGAAATTAAATGTATTCGAAACGGACTAACATAACGAACAATGCATTTGACGGATGACTCAACATGCGTTCCGTTTTTAGGCGATATTGAATATTAATTTTTTTAAAAACGGCATTGGTTAAATCAATGCTTACCTACAGAAAACAATACAATAAATAAAGTCTATTATTTTATAAAATCTTTATCTATTTTTGTAATACGATGTTAACAACATTCTGAAAGGGTTATGTTTTGAAAACAGTACAAAATAAAAATACAAAAATTTTGAATATCAAGAATATCTATACATATTATAGTAGACATTAAACATTTTAATTAATTAAATAATTGTTTGCTTTTGTCAAAATTTAGTTAAATTTCACTCGTACAAGTTCACTCGGGAAGAATATCGTGGCTTTATTTATTGACATACATAGCCTATATATACATATAGCGGGAAGTTTGTCCTAAGGATGTTATAGTAGAATTTATGTAAAATACCGAATCAGTGCTATGACCAGTTTTCAGAGCTTGATCAGCAAGAACTAAAATTTTTAGGTTGAATATTTTTAAGTGCAGCCTGATGTGGTTTTATTAACTAACTTATTGAATTGGCTAATTGTCAAATGTTTTTCATCACAAAAAGTGACGTTCCGCCGCCATACATTTTTAGTGTTTAAAATAAAAGTTTAAGTCTTTTGACTTTTTTATTTGTGCAATAGAACGAAACTAATTTTAATATAGATTATGTTGCCAGTCCACATATTTGTTAAGATACATTAATTTTTAAGGAACATTTACACAACTTCCTCTAAAATTAAATGCTTAAAGAATGAACATCAATCTAGCTATTCGTTATTTAGGTTTTATAATAATTTCAATAAATGAAATAAATGTTTTTTGCGTGAGGTAGAAGCGAAACATAAACAAAGCACAATTAAAAACAAAAATTGGTAATTAATTAATGACAATAAAAGATTGAATAGAAAGATAACACATGACGTTAAATTGTCAACATGTTTTTAATTGATCGCAGTGGTTTATTTTGGGATATTATTTATTTTATTATGATTAATTTATTACTTCCAAATCTCTCGGAAAACATCTGCCAACTTAAGTATTTGTGTACGTCACGTCCGGATTACTGTTCAGTGCATAAAGAAAATTTTACAAAATGCACTTTCCTCATTGTGTCAGTGTATTAAACTGTAAATAGAATGTCATTATTTAATACCATTATGGAGCTTTTGCATGAAGTCATTTTCATGCACAAACCATATTATTAAACAGCACTTATACGTCAACTTAAGTACTTATTCATTAAAAATATACGTTACAATTTCTAAAATAATTTCAGGCAATAAATAAATAATATAACCGACACGTAGCGTTTAATATCTAATTAATTAATTAATATAATAATTATGGTTAATATTGTTGACTTTGATACTGGGCCTATACGAATATAATACACACTATTTTATTTTCAGCAATGTTTTAACTATTATTTCTATTATTAACTAGTACTATTGAAATTTGGTAGTCTTTAAAGCAATAAATGTAGGATCTGTGTGTAATAATGTATAGCATAGTACTATTCTATAAACTAATTTAAAGTTAAATTAAATAGATTATACATGTAATATGTCCGTATATATATATAATCATGTGTGTAATATTATATATATACATGAAATATATCAATGTGTATATTATTGTAATTGATATAATACTAATAATGCAATATGCTTTATAATATATACAAAGTACACTATATATTATATACTACATTATACAGGGTGCCCCAAAAGTAACCGAACCGCTAAATCTAAATTTTGTATTCAAGGAAATAAATACTTAATTTTATTTCTGTTACAGCTACGACTGACTACATACATAATAGAAATCAATATATCACTGATTTTACATCACATCTTATATATCATAAATGCTACTCTTGGTTACTTTATTTTTAGGACACTCTGTATATATACATTATAAAAACCTGATTTCTCTATATATCAAATTTAGATTCTTAAAGTATTGATTCCAGATAATGTGTTTTCATATAACCACTCGAACCAAACAGAACTGGCGTACACATTAACTTTTAATGTTGAAAATTTCTATTTGTTTTTGAAGGCCATCCTTGATCAATACTGTTTTATTTTGTCTCAATATCAAGACGAAAAAGATTACATTTTGAAATTTTCATGATACAATTAATATAAAAAAACTTCACAAAAAAGTGTCTCTCATAACAATTGATGCACAAGTTAATGTATTAAGTTGTAATATAAATAGTGTTTTTTATCCATCTTCTGCGATTATTTGTTGCCATGATGCGTCATTATTTTATGTAAAATTGATCTGTGTGAATTGATGTAAAATAATATGTGTTTGAATTAAGTGACTCATTAACAGCAGAAAGTTTAATTTAAAAATCGTGGTGGAATGGTGAAAGATGGTAGGGTATAAAATGACACGACTAGTAATCACTTTTACACATTTAGCTTAAAAATTAAATTTTAATAATTGGTCATTTTGTTTAATGTAAAAAAGCCTTAATAATTTATACGATTTATTAACTTTTTAAAATTTTATTTAAAAAAAAGATATTGTGTTGATTAAATAAAATTAATATTTTATTGCATCTTAGTGTGGATTTTCGTACTTTTAAAATAGTTTTTATATATGGACCTGATAAATAAATGAGGAAGTTTTCAACAACAAAAACTGATGGGTTTAGAAAGATATTACATTTAACATTAGTCTCAAATATCATCTTTTGAGCAATTTATGACATAATAATATTATAAAATAAATGTAACGAAAGTGTATATGAAAGCTTTTATAAATAATAGTTTGGTGTCACGTGACAGAGTTTGGTGTCACGTGACGAGCATCCACAGTGGAGTTTGAAATAGCCACACAAATATTTTATAACAAAAGATTATTTGTGTAATAGAATGACAAATTATAACGTCAAGATGGACTAATTTTATTAAAAAGTAAAAAATATACAATATATTCAATATTGAGCATGTGTTTATAAATTTGATCTCAATCAGATGTAAACGTTTTGCTTTACAAATGATGGAAGAAAATGTGGATAATAATTGTTACCCGTTTTTACCCTTTGGCAGCTCTACCATTAATGCTTTAAACAAAAAATTACTGGCTTTACATATATTCAACACAGATTGTAATCTTTTGTTGTTTGAAGTTTTACATAATGTGCAGTTAAATTAATTTAGTTGTTTGTTTAAACTTCAAACTTTAATGATATATTTTCATTGTTTGAAATCTATTAAACCTTTTTTATATTTATTGCAACAAATTGTGCATCTTTTGGCAGTGGATTGTGTTTCTTTACAGAAATGACAGGAATACTTATACTTTTATATTTGACATTTCTGTTTTACATATGAGAATTTATACGATCCACCACTTTTCAATACAAACTATAACTATTAAATTTTGCATGATTTAACCGTTAGTCTTCATGTTTAAAATTGCTGACTGTAATTACATCGACATTCTATTCTGCTTCACGTTATGTAGGAGGTCGTAACTCGAAGCTTCTAAGTCTCATGTGATGTGTTTATTATATCTTTCCTAATAGTTAAATGACTACTGTTCATATACATTATATATCGTTATCATTTTGATTGGTGTATATATAGCAATATAGAAAAATACAGCGATAATTAAGATGTGATTAGCACTTGTCCTATAACTGAGGGAGCTTCGTGTTACAACCCCTCTAGATATCTTATCTACAATTTTCCACATCGAGAAACTGAAGGGGAGAGTGTTGGTTGATTAACGAAAACAATAACACATTAATTTAAAGTTAGTACCATAACATGTTTTTGACTTACCTTTTTATGATCAATTCTTCGTAGCAACTGACCGAAAAATATAGGTTAATTGTTTTATGAGAAGGTACATGCTTTATTTCTATGACAAGATGAAGCTGAGATTTTCCCCAAATATTTCGTAATGTGACATTCTGGTATTTGTGATACAAGATGTTGACTTTAAACCAGAATATATAATGATATTCCCGGACATGTCGACGTCATACAGGAGGTATCATATTAAGATAAATAGATAAATATGGAATATTTGGAATTTATAACCATTTCGAATCGGTCACTATCAAATCGACATTGAAAGAAAATTAAATCTCTATTATTAAAATATATTATGTAATGATTTATAATTAGCAGATGAAAGAACAATTATCATTTAAATACATTTTGATTATGTTTTGACGTTGTTTTTTTATCGGAATAAAATATTCAACGGTTTATATAAAAATGATACCTGTCTTTAATTACTTAAGTACTTAATGTTTTTATTATGTTTTTTATATATTTATTTTTATTATTTTTTGTACTTATCGTTTTCTTTAGTAAAAAAGAGCTCGTAAGTAATCGTTACACAGAAAGTTTACTCAAAATATTCAAAATCGACCAACATAGTTTTTTATAAAAAAATAATTGCTTGATTTAAAGTAAAACAATTATATGCCTTCATATAATAGTGTATAACCAGAGATCTACTGACGATTTCAAATGTCTAATTTATAATTTTACCATAAATAATAATTATTTCTTAAACGAATAGAAAATTAAAATAACAGAGAGTACGACAATTTATTCAGAAGATATAGAAGTGTTTTTTATTGCGACCTTAACGATATATTGTACAAGAAAAGTATATATTTTTTCTTCACTTTTTGTTTGATTTAAAACTTAACTTTAGTATTGTTGCATTAATATGGATGCATATGAAACCACAAAAGTATTTTTTCTGTTTACACCCACAATAACTATTTAGTTCAACAACTATTATAGTAAATTAATATATAAAAAAGACTGTCAAAAATAAAAGAAATGTATCTTATTTGTTTCGTTAGTTTTAACTCATAATTCTTAATGATTGAAGATTTGACTGTTTTCATAGCAATCATTTTGTGATTATTTTTATTATCTCTTTTATTTAAATCAATTAGTCTATAAACTAACTATCTATGTGAATTTTTATACAGTGTAACAATATGTGAATGATATATACAAATGGGGCAGTGTATCCACTATTTGCAAATGCTTCGTCAGTTTGCGGAAGGATTTTAACAACTGAAAATTGAAAAAATTACTGTGTACCATTTTTTCACAGTTTATCAATTAAGTAACTGTTAATAATAATATGTTAATATATGTTTTTGATTATAGGCGTGTAATGTGTTTATCGTCATTATTAATTTGTGATGAATATATAATATATTTATTTGTTTGTTTGTTGCAAAATTATTATTTAGATATTTCGCACACCTCAAATAATTTATTTCAGTATTTATTATTATAATTTTTTAATTAAACATGTTTAAATATTAAATTATCTTCCTACACATTTCATTAATATTTTTAATATGATTTTTTAATGCGATCATACAAAACTTTTAAAATGAACGATAATTAAACACATTTTATATCACACTACTAAATTTTAGTCAAGTAGTAATATGATTGTTATTTTAATTTATAAATTATTAGACGCTCATTTTTAATTTGAGATCACATTATTATTTTAATTTAGTTTTAATAGTTATTAAACATTATAATAAGTGGGGTTTTTATATATTGATGCATACCTTCTAGTATATTGTTTATGCACAAGATCTGCATTGGTTTTGTGTTAAGTGTCATTAGTTGTGAGACATTTTTTAACATATTCAGGATTAATTCAAATAAAACGGACAGGGTCACACAGTCTTCATTATTTAAAATGAACACTGAATTCATAATACTATAATAAATAAATATACATATATAACTTAGCAGTTCATCATTGTTTTCTCAATAGATAAGCTTGTGGTTGACTTATGTTAGATAATTATTAATTATAAACAGAAAAATTTGTATCTATAATCCAAAGGAGTTATAAACTGGAATTTCAAACAATCCAATTTGATATTTTTTAAAACCGCTTGAGTTTCGCTTGGTATTAGTTGACAGTAGGAATCGAAAGCGAAATCGAATACCAAATTATGTTATACTTACTAAAAGATATTAGTGGATGATGAGCCTAGATTTTATCGTGTCTTAACCACAGCGGTAACTGCGGATAACAAATTCGAATTAAACACCAATTCAGGTACTAACCAAGGGCGGGGACCGTAGCCCCCCAATAATTTATAAGTTAGCGCTCCTAGGACCTTTCGATACCCTTTTAAATTATGGAGTATTTTCGGATTTTTATAAAAAATTGCACATTACTAAAATTTACAAGATAAAATTCTGTGTTTTCTAGGCTTTTCAAATTTTGTGTCCTAGGCTACTCTTCTCATACCTTTAAGGGTGCTAAGAATTTTGTATGTGTATAATAGCGAACATACATACGGAACCATTTTTACAATAAATGCAGTATAAAGGTTGCTTCCTTTTAGATATAGTAATCAAAAGGAAGGATCCTATTGGTTTGGATATTATTCTATTGACCTTGAAATCTAAATTTATTGATTTTTCTGAATTTAACTATTTTTAATCTTAACATTTGTTATTAAAATGGAAATATTGGTGTTCTTTTAAAAATACCCCTCTCCCCACAACCGAAATTTGGCCTAAGGTTTTGGCTCCCTCACCTCTCATTAAGAGACATAATATCTACAAAAACCAATCTTATCATCAATATCGATAATAATAATTACAATTCAGATACAAATAATATAATACCAACAAATATTTACAACACATTTTAATATTCGCCGAAATTTGTCTAGATTAAAAAAAGTGTTTTTAGTTGAAACAGAAAATTATTCAATATAAATCAATAAACTAATTCTATAGATTCACATAATATATTAATTGTTTTCAAGTATAACATATAACGATACTGATTTACTTTTAATAATATTGCGGAGTTTTTTGTCAACTTTCAGTACAACTATAACACATAGTTTAATATATAAAAATGTTCCTAAAAATGTTCCCTTTATTAAAATACAAATAATTGCTAAAAGATTTTAGTCTTATTAATTAATTAATATTTATTGATTATTATTTCAAATAATTTGAAACCGATATAAATTCGTTTGACAATAGAGTTTAAATTCGGCAACTAACCTAGTTCATCGAAACACCGATATTGTCAAGCGAATTTCAATCAGTCGAGTGTGATTTGCTGTATTATTTCAAATTGATTGTAGGCCTATTGCATACATCTTGATCGATTTCTGATGATATATAGACTGATTTGTAACAAATATTACTTAAAAAAATTATAGGCAGATCATCTGTATCAAAATCGTCAGATATGGATATTATTTGAGCAGAATTTTATTATGATATAATATACAAGTAATAATGTCAGTGTTACCAACATTTAGGATAGCTAATGCGTGAGATTTAAAAAAAATATGAACACTGTAATCAGGGGCGGATACAGGTTTTTGTTAAGGGGGGGGGGGGGGTTAATTTATTTGGCCGAAGGCCCAATTGGGTCTGTTTTAACACAAATTTAAGCTCA
>JAUZND010020473.1:0-25673 GCA_034780555.1 Coelogynopora nodosa | reverse complement strand
TCTTGAAAATAACAACTTTCCGGTGCTCTGATTCTCCTAGATTTTTAATATGTTATTCTTGATCATAAATACTACCACAAACCGTTAAAAAACCTATTGTAGGAATTTTTTTGGGGTTAAACCATATATTGACCCTACTAGTAGGACAATCGAGTCCAGGGTCTGTGTATTCTTGACATTAGTATTAAACTGATTTGCGCTGTCATATTGAGTATATCAATTTGTTGGTTATAAGCTGAAATAGCAATCGTGATATCATCCATTATAAATACTCCGTCACAGTACCTTCCTATAACAGTCTAATATTATTCCAGTGTAAGCCACGTATATACCAAATTATAATAGTTTTATAACTAGCTATATATACGTACTATCATTCAAGCTATCTACCTTTATTCAGGACATGTTTTAAAAAATTCGTTCATAATTACTATCAATGTATAATTGGCTCAAACGGTTCATCATCTTTTTATCAAAAAACTGTAAAATACTTTCTCATAGTCTATATATGAAACATCAATATACTCTATTCAAGTTTCTAATGATCGTTCAATGAAATGAATTCTATCGCTAATATACTTCGCTAATTATTGTCTAATAAAAACTGTTTTTCTTCTCAATCCTATTTTGTTTTTGTCCAGAATTATATATAAAATCTTTTTCTTTACAAAGTTCATTGCACTAATAATTACATAATCTGAGCATTCTAGAGCGTTGGATTTCATTAATATTGTAATCAATGGCTATAGATCCATTTGAGTAGATTTTGTGACCTATTTCTGTCAAAATATCCAACGATGTCTTAATATCTTATCATTCTGTTGGAATCCCATTAACTCTTACTGTCTTTCCTTTTGTAATCTTTTTGTGGCTACATTAAGTTCGCTTTTAATTATTTCTAGTCTTTTTTTCCATATCTATCTAACGATTTTACTTGATGGGTTTATTGTCAAGTATAATGTGTATATAATATGTATTTTGTGATTAATGCATTTATTCCTGATGTTGATATTCTTTTAGACTTGTTACTTTTGCATGTCATATATCCAAATATTAAATTTTTGAGCATAGTTCTGAAAAAACAATTATTCCTTTACCTGAAAGTTTTGTTTTAATTTTTAATTTCAAATACTTTTATTACAACTAAACAAAATTCAGAGTCTGTGTCTGATCTCCACTTATTGCCTATGCCTACCAAGCGCGATGCGATGCGACTTGCCGCAAAATGTTTATTATATACATTTCAATAAGCCTATTACCACTGAGCGCGACGCGACGAAACTGAAGCTAAAATTATTCATATTTTTCTGCGACGCCACGAGACGAAATCAGTATTTCAATGCAAACACTATATAACTGATGAGACATCTTTCATACACACACAGGGTTAAATGATAGAGGGCATCTTCTCAGTAACACAGACTGTATGCATTGGTCGTGAACAAACAATAGCTACGTGCATACTTATCTCCCCAATCTATACGTGACACCGGGCTAAAGTGGTTAAACAGATACAGTGCGTAGTCTGTTCATATAGATATACATATTTCTATAAAGCCAATAATAGTACGTAGAATTTCGTCGGGTCCCGCTTAATGAGAACTGAAATTATTTTTTGTCGCGTCGCGTCGCACTTGGTGGGTATAGGTCTTTATACTATTCATGTAGCTTATTCTGTGATCAATATAATATAATCTATATGATATATATAAATATATAATCTTCTTATATGTTGCTTGAATTGAAATAATGTGTTTAGTATGACTAGTTTATTCTCCTCCAAAAAATGTAGACGACCTCCTCTGTCACTTTTTTATTCTAAGGCTATTATAGCTATGCCTACCTACCACATTAGTATATACCCTTCTTCAAACTTTTGCGTTCGTGACTTAAGGGGAGTTGTTGATGGGGTTAATCCCCCTGGGAGATTAATTAAAACACGTTTTAAAGATTATTATAAACGAATAACATATGGGAAATATTTTATAGAGTCATTATATTATTTAGTTAGAGTGATTACTCTGTAAATTACTTAGATTCATTACATTTTTTTACATACAGTTACATATTTATATATTTAACGCTTATGGGTTTGACAATACTTGTTTTCTATAATTATCTCAATAAGCATATAGGCGTTAAATATACCAGAGCAGTTATGCACATAATGGTGTAAAATATACCATTTATTAAATGTATATAAATTATATATAAACTGATTTAGGTCATCTCAAATACATTCTAGATATGAAAAGCTTAATATTTTCGACGCTTAACGCCGATTTAGCCCGGAGTTTGTTTTATTTTAGTTTCTCAACCCCACTGTAGAACAAAAGCTGGATCCGCCCATATTACTACTAAGATGTCGTCACTCTTTATGTGTTTCAAGGATTTGTTTACGTTTTCATAAAGAGTTCTAACTTTTATTAATGCGATCTTATGTTGGACCGAACGTTATCAAAAAACTATTTTTTTTAGTTATCCACCAAATTAATTTTTTTAAATCTATTTTTACATAATTAATTATATAGTCATAAAATGTAGAACATGCGTAAAAATGTTCAGGTCTGGTGGCCGGCCATGCATTGATGAACGTGAGCTAGAATAATTATTTTACAATATAATATATTGTATATATACCTAAAACGGCATGGATTTGTTGTCCTATTTTTCATATTAATAATAAAATTATGGATTTATGATCAGGTAACTTTTGCGAGGTACGTGTACACGGCGTCTAAATAAAAAAATTAATTTATCGAACACAAACGGATGCATTTTCTTAAATTTTATAAAGAAAAGAAATAATAGCAAAAATTAGGAATATTATGTAGAGTTATCTAATTGAATGGTTATCACCCTATATGTAGTTTAGGTAATAGCGATATAAGTTCAAATATTTATAATAAACAAACAATTGACAAACAAATGATTTACTTTAGATTGAATTATTTTATAATTTTAATAAATAGATATTTTATACAATTCTTTTATATCTGAATTTAATTAAAAAATGAAATATCTCGAGTATGGATGGAATCTCTGGATCTATTTAAAATGTATTAATTGAAAAATATATGCATACGTTAAATAATACGTTGATGCATAATCATTAATTGGTGTTGATCGCTGTAATAAGAACTATTTTTTAAACCATACAATCTGTATATGTAGTAAAAATAAGTTTAATTATAATTTTCAGTTAGGCCTATTAAATATATTGAAATTTCAATAAAAGATTTACAATTGTTAGTTTCATAGGGAGATGATATATTTTATCAAAGCTATAATATTCTTGGACATGTATTGGATGCCTCAAAATTAAACAATTGTCTAAAACATGATAACATTAAGTAATACAATATCTAATATATTACTTTATTAAGAAAATTGAAGTTTCAATCGGAATTTATTTATTTTCTACTAACTTAATTTTAATTTGATATAATATGCTAATTAACATATTGTTCAATTCTCTTAATCATAGTGTGGTTGTCTGCTCCAAATGATTTAGTCTTCATTAAACTATTCTACAATAGGATCGAATTTCATCAATATTGAGGTCTATAATGTTATATTATACAAAGAATAACCAATCCACTATGCAAGTGGTTACTTATATTATAAACCTATCGCTTTTCAGTTGATTGATGAAATACGTACCGTGAAACATACGATGAAATACGTACCGAAATTCATTTAAATTTAATTAAAGTAATTTTTTTAGAAAATAACAATAATTTTTTATTATATATATGTATTACTATTTGCACGCGTATCGGAACTTCCATTTTATAAATAAAATTAATTTTATTTAAAATTAATATTAGTAATTATTTGGTTCAAGTTTATAAAATATTAAAAATTAAATACATTTTAAAAGTTATTACCATGATTGAAAAAAGTTTCAATATTTTCGAAAAAACATTTAGAAATATAGCTAGGCACGTATAACGCTTTTTCAGGCACGTTTCGGGGTATTTGCCCCTCATCAGTACAGAGTAGGAATCAAACATGCAAACCCAGCAATCTACTTGCAATATCTAAATAATTATATAATTTGTAAATGGTATCATGCATAAATAATAAGCCAACATCTTAATATAGGATAATATAGACTTTGTTTTAACAAGTAAAACTAAATTGAAACTATTTTTATTCTGGATTAGAAAATGTATGTCAAATTTAAATGCTTGATTCATCAAGCTATAATCTAATGCTAAAAGGTATAGTTACAATTCTTCTGTGATCATAAATTTAGTAATTTATTGAATCGTCTGGCTATTGATTAGTTCTTTAAATTACATTTTGAGTTTGTATCGTCAATATTTTATAAATTTACAGCTTGTAATGGACTCTAGCATATCCTACATTTTTTAATACAATTTACAGTGATTCCCATGACGTATAAAATTTTAACATTTATAATTAACATTTATTTTTAATTTTTAATATTTATTATTTAAAATGTTACATTATTATAATTTTCTGAAATTAATTTTCTTTCCAAATACTCCTCTTTGTTAGATAAAAGAACAAGCAAAAAAGAAATATAGCTTACTATAAAGCAAAGTCACTGTGAGTTCATCAGCCACCACTGCAAACCAGCGGCTTAACCACTCGGCCATTCCCATTCCCTTGTGTATGTTTAGAAAAAGTAAAAAGTGACTAATAATGCACCTTTTAATATATTAATTAATTAATTATATGTCAAACATTACGCTATCGTTATTTATTAGCATTTAATGTGCTTAATCTTATTTTACGTCAGGCAACTAATAAGTTTTGACAGTTATGTATTTTTCGATGTTATGTATTTTACTATAAATGTTATTTATCTTCTAAACATATTTATATATTGAGCAGATAAATATTTCCCGTTTCATTAGTTTTTAGTAGAACGTTTTAATAACGTTTCTGAATATTAAAAATAATTCAGTTTGTTAAAACAATTATTGTCCATACTTCCTCACTAAAATTAGAAATCTATAATGTTAACGAATGAAAAAGAATAAATACATTTGATGACAATTAATCATTTAGCAAGTACAACAGTATTGCATATAGTAAAGACTTCATATTATTTTTTATAAGTTTAATGTGGTGTGTTATAAATTGCTATTATTTAGATAATAAATGCTAAATGAGACAGAGATCATCTCAATAAAATAATGTATCTATTTTATATTTTACAACGTGTCTCTTTATTAAAATTAAATTATTTTAAAGGAATGGAATGAAATTATTGATCCAAACATCAAAAATATAATAATCATTTTTATCTCAAATGAATTAATTTTGTATAATAATTAAATTTATTTGTGTGTTACTATAATATGTTATAAATATTTTATTCAGTTGAATTTATTCATTATTTATCTTTTTTATATGAATAGGTATTTTACTTTAAAATATATTTAAATATTATTATTCTTTTTTATTTTATTTTTCTTCATATTATTTAAGAATAATTTTATATTATAATATTAAATATTTTATATTAAACGATTACTATATATATATATTAATTAATTATAATTAGACCTGTGTTTTGCTTGACATTTCAGTCAACGTAATACATGTATATTTATGAGAAAACTTTAAAGTTTCAGTTTAAATTATATAACTAGGGAACTATATATAAGTAAATATATATAAATATACATTAATAAAAATCTTTAATAATAAGAACAAAAAATATGCAACCTAATGGAAACAAATATATATATTTAATATCCTACAATAGTAGGTATCTCAATTATTAGAAGTAACATTTAAATTATGTAAATTATTGCTTATAAATTATAAATTATTATATTAATATAGATTATATTATAGTTATAAATTACATCTTTCTTCATTCTGTTAATGGGGTTTCTACAAAACATTTTAATCTATAAGTTTTGTTTTGTTTAATATATTAGAAAAAAAATTAAAATATAAGTATTGTTTGTTTTTCACCAATATTTATCCTATTTTATTATTATTTTATTTCCATTTTAATTACATTTGTGGTTCTGATATTTGTTTAATATATTATTTTTTATCAATGCATATCAATGATAAGATAAAGTTTTATTTGACACTAAATGAAAAAAAATATTGTCTCGAGTCACCTGCTTTCTAATGCCAATTTTTTATAAACTAAACTCTCGGTATTTTTATTAGCTTCAATTACTGGTAATGTACTCAATCTTAGAATGGTTGATCATGGCGTTTTTTCCACAATAGAAGAGTTATCCTGCTACAATTCTACAATTAATAATCTGCGCGTTTCCGGGACATCAGGTGGATAAGAAACTGAAAGGATCAGCTTCCAAAATGCTTTGCAATTTGATTAAATTCAATTACATTTGCCTTGGTTATTATTGTTTTATTACCAATATCTATATTTTACTCCACACATTCTTGGGTCAAAAATTACAAATGAGCAACAAAAGCTAATATTAAAAAACACAACAACTTTCCATTGCGAAATATATGCGCTTTATTCATTTCCATTTCAAAATGTATGCTTTATTCATTATATTTTATTAACAATAACGGCTTCCGCAATTATTTGGTAAAATATATAAAAGCCTATGATAAAATATGTACAAATGGATAGAATGAAAATTTATAATTTCCAATAGATTAGTAATTTTAAAATATTAATTAAGAATAATCCATTGATAGCATTGGTTTTAATTATTCAATATATAATGTTATGAAAAGAAGGAATTAAATTATGTTTAAGTATGTGTACCCAATTAATTGTTGATGAACAAATTTAATATTTATTTATGTTATTAAGTTTGTTTAACGCATTTATATATGATTAATAAAATAAAATAACCAACTATTTTACATTGATTTTTACATAGTAATATATTATAAATAGTACGTTTGTTCTAATAAATTTATTAAGTAGCGAGTTTAGAGTAATATTTATAAAATGTTACGATAACAAATTTTATTCATATAATTTTATGATGATTATAAGTTTCATAGTAATATAATTAAATTTACAATTTTTTCAAATAAAATAAAATATTAGCAAAACATTTTTAATTCACATTTTGTGCAAGAATTTTTCTGCTTATAACTTTTCGTTTGTATGGTACTTTATCTTAAATTATATATAAATAGAATCCAATTAATCTTACTTTGGAAGTCAAGATCAATTAAGAAATGGATTGAAACAAGTGATTTCTACTAGTTATTTTGTCTTGTTTCTTAACTGCAGAAATAGCGATCTATATATACATATAATGCAATTCTCCAATTACCTACAAATAATTTATAATTATAATAAAGCAGTCATAACATTTTTAATTTAAAAAATAAAAATGATTTTACTTCTAATGCTAAAATATACATGATACAACTAATTAATGTTTCCTATATAATAATGTTATTATATTTATTTTAATTGATAAAATATTTTGTTTAACAAGCAGATCTCTCTGCGTTCATTTGTTAAAATGTTAATTAGTTAAATAGCTGGCTATCAAAATTTGAAATAAATTGTTCTGAATAATAATATATATTTGGTAAATTATGTATATTTTTAATATGTTAATGCATATTATTTTTGTTTATCATTCATGGTTATTCACATCATTAGTATGTAATACAAATCTCATAAAATACGTATAGTAGCCTTTTTAGGAGTTTTTAAATTAAAAACAAATTTTAATTTTAATTTATATTTACATAATTGTATTCGTAATGTTCTTTTGTGTTTTAATAAATTGTGTTTATTTAATTTTTAATTGTGATAATGTTAATGATAATATACTTGAAAGGGCTGTATAAGAATGGCAAGTTTTACTTATTTGTTCATCTTTTCTAAACATTAAAATTTAACACAAATATTACAAAATGACACTAAATTACATCAAACATTACATAAACATAAATTGACGCAGTACAGTAAGTAAACCTTAATAAAGTGTTAACATGATTTTGTGTAGTATATTTTTAAAAATTAAATTAAAAAAAGACATAAAATATGATTTGTAAATTGATTATTTTTATTAATTACGAATTAATTTATTTTATATATAAAAAGTAAATTATAAAGAATCTATGGTTTTAGCACAAATATTTTGGTATCGAATATTTACAAAATAAAACACCGAAATGATTGGTCAGTTGATTGAAACAATTTGTATTTTACGTTAATTTTATGCTTTCAGTTTTTGTTGAAGATATTCTATCAATTGTACTATGACCATTTGTTAACGCGTAATCTGAAAACATGTTGACACCTCTAAAAAACGTAAATTCTAACATGACAAATATGTTATAGTGATATTTATATAATATTATTTATTTAATTTATCCTGTTTCATTTTACTTTATTTTAATTATTTTGATACTTTTTATTTTACTCTTAATTTTAATTTCACATTGAAATTGTTCTGTTATATATATATATATTTTACTTCAATAAAAATAAAAATATTATTAGATTCAAAATGCTAAAAATTTCCATGTTATAGTTATGTGATATATAACCCTTTATAGAAGACAGTTTTTTCAGAAACGAGTAGATACCATTTTAGAATACCATAGAGGTAGTTCATTATAAAATATTAGATATATATTATCTATAATGCAGCCATTACACGTCATTTGTATATATATATATGTATACATGTGTGTACAATATTTCTATAGATTGGGCGGTAATAGATTTTGTGAATTATTTTTTCAAAAGACCCCTGGACAGTTGTGAATTGTAAATATGTCAATGATTCTGGCATGCGATTCTGTTTGATTTGGAATAATTTTCACTTTTTACATCAAGGCGATGTTGTTTTTCTTGAAGTTTCAAGTGGTTAATTAATTTTAAACATTTTTCAGTACATTTAACTCAGATGCCTATTATTATATTGCATTTCTAATATAGATTTAAACATATTCAAATAAAACAACATTTTAATATTATAATTGTCAAATAAGAGATTATTCACTCATGTTTCTGGATTTTCTGTTTTTAGACAGAATATCAATGTTCATGAAATCTTTCTAAAATACAGAAAAAATATACAACATCGGTAGTATACAATATGTCTACATGTTCAAGTTAAATGGTATAAAAATTTGCTGCCTTTACAAAAAATTTTGCTATCAATTTATGCCTTCAAAAACTGCAAGTTCTATGAATAGCAAATCAGTTTCGAATAGTTAGGGGGCTTAGAACTTGTCAAAAATCGCGGTCCTAGGCGTATTGTTGTTCACCTCATAAATAACATAGTCTGTTACACATAGAATATCTCGTGCTAATTTACAGTTCTTCATCAATATAGCTTCAATTATTATTGTATTCCGCCATACAACTAGCGACTTTAACAAACTGAGATCATGTCAATAAATATATTTTTTGTTAAAAAAATATTTCCTTTATTTTCTGTTGATAAAGGAATAAAAATAATTATTTCAAATTGTTCTAATTTGTAGATTATATTCCGAGAAATACTTAATTTAATAAAATAATAATAATACTTATAGAATTATGCATTCTTACTAGAATCTAAAAAGGCGTGAATTATATATTTATACCATTGAAATAAGTGCCTACGACTAGACAATTTACTAGCTAAAAACGTATGTAAAGAGGGTGCTCTAATTATCTAGTTATTAACAATGTGATTATGTTTTTATATCTGTAATATCAATATATATATATATATATATATATATATTGTTTATATGGTTTTTAAATTGACAGGAAAAGTAAAAGTAAAAATATAATAAAATAAAATAATTATTTTTATTTTTAAAATTAGGCGTTATAAAATGTTAATATTTTTGGTCAATATTAATGTATCTTCTCTTAATTTATGTTAAATATTAATAATAAATTAAACAGTCTATTCTGAACTTATCCTATATACTACCAGAAAATCGAATAAAACATAAAATAATTAAAAATCATCAAATTGCTGTTTTCAAATAGAACAAATAATTCTAATAATATCAAACAAAAAGATGGACTGGTTCTAATTATTTATTTAATGTATTTTTCATTTTGAAGAATAATAATTTAAATACGTAAATAAACAGAACAAATTTGTTCCATTATGACCACATCAATAAAATTACAATGGCTTCGTACATTGCCAAACGGAATCGCAGTTTACTTCTTTTGAGCTCCTCACATGGCAACGACGAGGTTGAAATTGACCAAAAGAGAAAACCCGCTATGAAAACAGATTACAACGCAAGAGTAGGAGGAGTCGACCTAATGGACGGGAATATAGTTGAGTTTTCTTGTGTTCGTCGGCCTTTGTTGGTTTTGTTCAACATGATCGATGTTGCTGTTAATAATATATGTGTCGTCTATTCTAGTGAAACATGCGTGCTTCAGAAAGTCGCGAAAGGAATTTGTGAAGGCCTTAGCCTATGCTCTGGTTGAACGATATGCCAAGAATTGACATTCAAACATTCATCGATTCAGCCGTGCAATCACTTCAGCAGCTCGAATAATGCATTTCTTAACTACCCGGCCATATCTTCCACAGGTATAGTTTTGAAAGTTTCGAGGTACCGTATTTGCTCTAAGAAAACGAGAACGCGGTGGGATAATTGCACAAAATCTATTTTCCTGTCCATCGTGAAACGATTAAGCGATACACATTCTATGATAAATGTGAATAAAGCGAAACTTTTGGAAATTATTTTATTTGCAGTTTTGTGACAACTGGATCTTACAAATTATGTACTTTGTAAACTTTATGTTCACCATTTAACTCATTTTTTTGTTATATTTTAATACGTGTGAGACATAGTGCTATTTCGCCATAAAAACGAAAATATTTAATTTACATTTAATTATTTATATTTTAAATGTCATTTTGAATAAAACATAATTCTTCTCATCAATTAATAATTATTTATATTTTATATATGATCTCCTAGCCTAGAGAGTCAATTGGGTTTAACATTTTCAGAAATATTTTTGATTATCCATATAAGTGAATTCTTATCAAATTTTCATGAAACGATTATTATAATCAATTGTGTTCACATTTTTCAATAATTTTGATGGTCCACCATTTTGTTCATCCTATATTTAAACATAAATTTTTTAGTGTTTAGAGTGTACAATTTGAAAAATATTTAATTCATTACATTTTAAATGTCGCTTCATCTGAAATAAAATAATTTGAACTTTCTGATCAAAGAATTATTACTTACATTTTATGATTTCTAACATTGTCAGCTTCGTTTTATATTTTCTTAATTTTTTTCAGATTGTTCATTTAAGTGAATTTTATTGAATTAAATTGTGTGTTTTTCAATAAGTTCGATGATCTACTATTTAGTCTACTTGCATTGTGTAATATTTTCTAATATATTAGACAATGTTTAAAATGATTTATCCAGAAATTATTAAATTTATTGTCACTTTATCATAATCAGTCGTAATTCACAGTTTTGCACATTTTTTGCAATAAGTTAGTTGACGATCAAAACTGCCATTTACTGCAAGAGCTAAAAATAAAAAATGCTACTTAACTACAAAATGTCCTTTCTATTTAGTTAATTGAAGGTTGAATTAGAAATTTCTATTGGAACTATAAATAAGTAATAGGTCTAAAAGCTTTTTAAAAAAAGTTTCATTTTTTAGTCTAAATAAAAGTAGAACTTTCAATATCTAAGTAGAATCTCAGCGATGTAAATAATTATATGTCCCTTTTAGGGAATTAACTAATCATTTATTTATACAATATACCATTTAGAAACGAAAATTAAGCGCAACGTGTTGTTTTTGTCTTCAATTCAGATTTTAGAAGCGGATCCTTCGAGAATTGTGCTTGTCCGATTCTTGTCATTATCAAATAATTTGGGTTATATGATTGTTTAATTTATATCGTTAAAATTGATCAAGTAGAAACACCTACTGGAAAATATTGTCTACCAATATCTACCAATATTTTTGTAATACATACTTTGAAATTTGACGAAATTACAGACATTTTAGTGATTTACAGCTGATTAAATTTTTTTTTAATTTTTAGTAGAACTAAATTAAATGAATAGACTAGCAGAATAGCTATGGGTCATTGCTTTTTTTTAATCGGTTGAAATTTGAAAAAGTGGTAGACATTTTACCATTGTGATGCATTATGGCCATATATTGCACGATGATTTCAATGAGGATTCTGACTATGTCTAGTTCACTTAGCTTGATTTTTCTACTTAAAGATTGATTCCGATAAGAATTCAGACTAAATTGACCCAAATATTTTGTTTCAAATCAATAAATAACAATTTTTATGAATTACATTTTTTATTACAGTTACACAATAATACTTCATTATATAAAGTTTGAGATGAAAATGTACTTTAATTTAATGGTTGCATTTTATTATTAGATGTGTTAATATCATCATCATCATCACCAAAATGTGAGATATTATTTGAATCCAATGCGTCACGCACTCTGCTGTCAAAAATATACCAAAATCGTTTGATACTCTCCCGTAGAGCTGAATTATAGGTAACAAAGTGAGTAGCCTATCTTCTTGAATTTTTTCGAATTTTTGTTCAATTCGTTTCATTGCCTCGGAAATTTTTTTGTATAATTGAATAATTCAATATAATTCGTCATTTTGTCTTGTACTTTGTGTTTCCACTCTTTCAGGGTCAATTTCTTCTGTATGTTTTCCTTATGTCCTCCAAAATTGTAATCAGAAGTGTCGACGCTTTCTCTTCCTCCTCGTCGTTTACCATACCCCCCCCATCGATTTTATTGATGTTTCCTCCTCGTCGTTGGACCGTAGTGATTCCTCGTCTGTCACTGATTGATTTTAGTTTAATTTCTTGTTCGACATCTTGTGTTGATTGATATCTGTGCAATATGGCAACTTTAGGAATTTTGTTTCGTCGGTATATGTGCAGAATTAGTTCAAATTGTCTTTTCAGTTGTGTAGGTAATCGATTTTTTAAAGAATATTTCCGTAGTAGCAAAAACTCTTTTGTGTTAAATGGTAGGAAAGTCGACAGTAACAATAAATACTTGATCGAAGTAAGCTCTCGTGCGTTAAACTATACCTGTGTACAAGCAGTAAGTGTGTAGGAATTCGAAAAATAGTCTTTTTACATATATAGGGAAATTATTCTTCATGATTGAAACTTTAACATACATAAGTTATGTTTATCAACTGTCTAGTTGGTTGTGTTAAGTGTCTATTTTTGGATCACCTTATCTGTTTATGTTGTATATTACGTTCTATATTGTCTTAATTGATTCCGATTAGTCATATAAGCAAATATTCACGAAATTATCATGAAATGTAATCATTATGTGTGTTTTCTAATCATTTCCTTCAGGGGCGCCGGATCGCCCAGAACTTTGGGGGTGCCCTAGTCACGAGCGAGCGATGTGTTCAATTTGCGCGAAAAAAATGTAAGGTTTATTTACTAAGGCTATTACTCTATATATTATACTACACTAAATTGCATAATTAAGAAAAAAACGAAAACGGCTCACAACTATTGATACCATTAAATTTATTGGAGGAACATGATTTAAATAATAAAGAGGTTAGGATATATAATAGGTGAACATTTTCAATTGGAGAAAATCAAATGAATTATAGTGAACAACTAGAAATGTACAAATATTATAGATGAATTTTGATGGATGGTTGTAAAATATATACTTGTTATACAATTATGAAAATCAATTAAAAAATATGTAGATTATAGTATACAGTGTACTTATAGGTTTTTGCTTAATATATCGAAAAGTTAATCCTTGAGTGAACCGAACTATTTTCTTCTATTTTCATTGAGAGCAATAAAATCATCTGCTATCAACTTGAGGTACAATTTTTCTGTTCTACATTTGTGAACATGTAAAACTAAAAGATTATTCATTCTCTTCTGACTCAAGCGGTACAGAAATTAGTTATTCATTTAGGTTATTAAAATAGGTAGGTATTCTAAATTTAGAAAAAAGGTGTCAAAAATTTAAAATTAATGCAAATTTATTTAGGAACACATGCATTTATTGGGTGTGCTTAACCTTATATAAGCACACCCACCATAATTATTGGGTGTGCTCAGCACCACCAAACACCCCCTGTTCCGGCGCCACTGTATGGAAGTATTTATTTATTTTTTAGGTCTGTCAAATTTTAACCGATTTAAAAAAAATTGGTACTGATACATAGCTATTACAAATTTCTATATATTTAAATTAATTTTACTATATATAAAAAAATGGATTTAATCAGCTCTAAATCACTAAAATGTTTACAACTCTGTCAGATTTCAACCGATTTTTAAAAAATAAGCACTGACTCATAGCTAATCGGCAGTCTATTAATTTAATTTAATTTTATTATATACATAAAAAATAATAAATTGATTTAATCAACTGTAAAACTCTAAAATGTAGATAACTTTGTTAAATTTTAACCAATTTTCAAAAAATATAAACTGGCTCATAGCTGTATTCTGAATATCTATTTATGAAATTTGATTTTACTATATTAATTTTTTTATTTTATTCAACTTAAAAAAACATTAAGTAGTACGTATAAACGATTTGGCTTACGTTGGTGAGTCTTCATACCAAGTTTGGTTGTCATAAGTTGTAAACATCAAAAGTTATAGGCTAAAAACAAAAATGAAAGGTTGTGAGGGAGGTAGGGGTATGATCAAATGTCAAGTTTTAGCCAGAATCGACCCTTCCTATACTACTTATGATCTACCAAGTCATATTATATTGAAAATTTAATATTTTTCTGATATATTTATTTAAAAAATGCAAGGGTCCACCGTACATTTTTTATTACTTTGATCGATGTTAATAAGCAACACTATAATAAATAGCGCATTCTTTTCAATAAGAATGACAAAATACACATGTTACAATAATACATTTTGTAAATGTATACATATGGACTACATATGGAGTAAAGGTCACATATATATTATTTTAATAATAAAAATGTTTGTAATCTTTAAATTTTATCATCAGTTATACTCTAATCAACTTTTTCTCCTGAAAACACATAGAGGCCTAACATTAGTGATTTTGAAGAAATGATGATGTATTTGTTAGAAAAAGAGACTATTTTTTTCAAATTTTTTCATTATCTTTTATTTGGCCAACATGTTAAAATATAAAACTAAATTTATGGAAATATTTCCAGTTTACGGCGGATTAAAAATGTATCGATTCATCCCTCCTACCTTAGCCATTCTATACCACATTTTGTCGCTTGACTTTTCAAATGTTAACAAGGTGAATAACATGGTCTAGTATATACTGTAACATATAAATGGGTATAAAATATTTTATAGTCGCACTGACAGAAGATTGCTAGCATGTATCAGGATATTTCATGCCTTTTTTATCATCCTATATTTGTTTTGAAAAGATTACAACAACATGTAATTATTAAAAATATTGATTTGTAAACAATAATACACATAATATGTTAAATATTAATTTCTTATAATGATTTTTTAATATTTTTTGCTTTTAAAAGTAGTAAATATCACTCTTTTTAAAGTAAAATAGACATGCGCGAAACATGCAGGAAGAAAGACACTAAAAGTCCCCGCACACAATATACATTTTTTCAAATAAAATATATTATTTTATTGTACATTGTGTTGTACTATTAATCATGTATATTTGCGGCTTGTTTGAATGCCCTAAATTGTCCTAAGTATTTAATTAAGGTTTATAATAACTTTATCCACCCCAGATTTGACGTATTCATTTTGTTAATTGAATATTTTATTTCGAATTAATGTAACATTTAACATACTATAAGGCTTATATTATATATCGGGATATATATATATATTAGACGATGCTGTAATAAATTCTGGAATAATTATATAAATACATATATGGATAAAAAATGACAACATCGTGTCAGAAACAATGAACGCATCACTCTACCGGTTTGAAACCTATATACAGCCGAAAAGAAACTGGCTATCTAACCTACAAAGCAAAGCTGCAATGGTGAACGATACTCATGGGAGATGTCAAACAATTTTCTTGGGTGTGATAGTCGAACCTTTTTTGACCTGGCTACAACAATATAGCGAGTATGTGGCACATAAAATTAAACAGCTGTACCATAATATACATTTATATGTGTACGATCGATATAACGTGCCACTAGTCCCCTACCCGTTCAATACGTCAAACTGTTGCGTAACAAAACATAAGATTCCGGGATTCCGGTTGCACTGAAGAAAACCATGTCTCTACTGGAGCTCAAGCCGGGGGTAACTACGTCTGCCGATGACACAACGGTTGAACATTGGCAAGACAGCCTTCCATCAATGGAACTTTATGTCTTTTATTGAACTACAATATTGTCAATACGTTTAACTAATATATATTTACATTTATATGTATGTTTACAATACCAAACAATAGAAAACAAAACAAATCAAAAATATAACATAATATAATACAATGCAATATGAAATTTATGTACAACTTAGTTGACTTTTAATTGTCATTTTATAACGAACATATTTAGCCTATTTAGCTTATTAATAAATTCTTCAGTATATGTAAAATATAGAATAAAAACTTTTAAAATAAATCTTAATTTATAGACATATATAAAACATGTCAAATAAGCAAGATGAAAAAAGCCTTTGAATTAAAAAATTAAAAGGCTTTAGGTGTCAAAATTATTTTAAAAATTACTGTGGTATACTTGACATTTTATCATTTGAACATATTTCCTTAAACATATTTCCTTGAATTTATTTTAATTATATATTTATTTTAATTTTTTTAAATATTATTTTATAAAATTCGTTATTTATATTTAATAATAATAATCTACATTAATAAAAAATCATAATTTTTTTTATTGACAAAAAGAACCAAAAGAATTTCAAAAAAATATTCAGTGCTTGTGTAAGATAAGCTATTCATTTCATATTCCTAACATCCATCAAAGAAAATTAAAATCGTGGGAAAGAATATATTCACTTATTCATTTGCTAGTTTTTAATATTTTTAAAAGCATTCTGTTCATTAGTACTGTTTTTAAAAATAATTTTCTACGTAACAATTATTTATCCACACTTTTCTCTTCAAAATTTATGAAATTGATTAAAGTATCTGAAAATAATGTTTAATGGAATGTGTGGCAAATGATAAAAAATTATTAAATATATATAATCTACATTTGATATTAATATTTAAATGCGGTGTTGAAGTTTTTATTTATGACCATTTTTTATCGTCTTTGAAATATCCTTAATGATTAAGCGACTAGAATATATATATACATGTATATATACAAAAAAAAATAATAATATACGTACAATTGTATAATATATTTTCTAAATGAATATTTTCAATAAATAAATAATATTTTTATTTTATAACCTGTTATAGGTAACAATAATGTTCTGCTTTCATTTTTTAATGAACTGACGTTTTTTGGCTTTTGTTCATGGAGAGAATGGATAATTTAGATAAAAAGCATAGTATTGTCATTGGCTAACCCAGTATATAAGGGTTGCAGCATTCAACCTTTTGTTCACTTTAAAACTTGTACACATTTTGGCATGGTGATTAGGATAAAACGTGAGAGGATTAGAGTGTCCTTCCTATTGTCAATTAGCAGCTCAACGCAACAAGGAAACTTCGTACACACGTAATTGCATCGTCTCCATATTACAAAACAATGTAATAATTTTTATTTTTGCTCAAATGAAAATGTCCTTAACCAAATTATAATTTAGTGTAATTTTAGATCATGTATAAAGTTTTAGTTTCGAAATACACCATTTTTTAAAATTATATAGTTAATTAAGCAATCATGCAAATGCGCAGCTTAGATATTATTTTTCTTTTTACATTACAGTTTGATGTAAATTACATTTTTTGACAAAATTTAGTTCAATACATATTTCATATAAATATTATATAATAATACTTTCAATATAGTTGTACCATAGACATAGGCCTATATATATTATTACAAGTAATAATTTATAAGTCTGCTAATAGTGTAGTTTAAAAATTGTAAATTTTAAAAATATGTTTATATAGGCCTATTATGAAGCTTTGTCAGATTGATTATTTGATTATGTTTTTTAGCCTATAAATGGGTGTGATTTAATCGATTTTATTGCATTATGTATTGATTATTATAGATATGTGACTCCTGTTTAAATACCATCTGCCATTTTATATTTATATATGTCAAAATAAATTAAATAATTACTTATCAGAATTTTTTTTACAAATGATATTTTTATTTAGTTGATTGCTTAATAATCAATTAGTTAAATATACCAAATACTTTGTTATTGAAGTGTATAACAATTATTTAATAACAATTATTATTCATATTTCTCCGATATAAAATAATGTGGTATGTAATTATTATTAAATTGAATTTCGCAAACATAATAATACCAAATATATTTTATAGTAGGTTTTTAAAATATCAAAATATACAGAAAATATAATTCAGATTATACATTCTACCATATAGATATAATAATAAACGTAATTAGGATAAAAACGATTCTGAAATATTTTACAAGATAAATATATTCTATGCAAAAGAGCTGTTTGTATAGTAAATATCCATATAATTTATTTTTGCTAACATTGAAGATCTGTTTCACAAAAATTGATGAAATACATATGGCTTATCCATTTAATCTGTTATAAATAGTATTACATTTTTTTATTATAAATAATATAATAAAGTATTATAACATAGAATTATATTCCTAATTCATTAAAATGGTGACGCAAATGTGAAACATGTTTATATCCCACTTTGGGTTGACAGAAAATATTTATATGTACTGTACTGTTCGTTATGAAATTGTATCTAACAAACTAAGTTCCAAAAAAATCGGATCATAGCTCTAAGAGGGGATATATTTTATACCCCATGTACCTACATAGACACATAAAATTATTTTAATATAGACCCTATAGAAGTTTTTGTAATTGCATATTTATTAAATTAATAATTATTGTTTCAAATAGTTAATTATGTACATAGATGGTTTAAATATTTTAGTTTGTTGAATAGTTTTTATAATTTTTTTATTAATTAGTATTTTTTATTATTGTATTTTAATTTACAAAATTACCTTGAGGGCATTATGTAAAATTTATAATTTAAGTTTTTTTAATTTGTAATTAATATTAACTATTAAATTATTTAATTTAATCTATCAGATTAATATTTTTTATTTAGATTCTTGTAAAATGGTCAAAATCAAATTAGTTAATACATGTGATTTTTGAAAAAGATAAAACGATACCGATAAGTATAAAATATTAATTAATTGAAATGCAAAAAACAGTAAAATAAATTTCTCATATATTTCGTTAATTAATTTTTGTGTATTTCAGGATAAATAAATAAAACAATCACAGAAGACCCGTTTATGCTGGTAATATATTTCAACATTAAACAGGATATTTGTTCAATTTAGAATACATAAATATGCAATGATAAAATGTAAGAATAAAAATATTATAATAGCAGAATAGAAATTAGTATTTTTAATAAAATCAACAAAAATATATTTTAAGAATATTTCATAATCATTTTTTTAAATACTACTCTATAATTTATATATTGCTATTATAATACACCCGTTTTGTATTATATTTTATATTAATATATTACAATGATGACTAAAATATATATTTAATAAAAATTATCGTACTGTATGTAATAGGTCCTATACTAATATAATACTAGTCTATACACAACTAAGTTATGTTTTTAGATATTTACTTTGTATAGCTACATTGTAATGTGAATAGATAAGTAATCATATTTATAAATTAATTATATCATATTATAAAACAAAATTATAGTAAATTTATGCAAATTTAAACAATTATATATAAATAAAAATAAATTAGTTTGTATGGTAAATATCAATATATGATTTAAATATTTATTATAAGTAATGTTTTGTCAGAATGTATGTTCTATTAATTATGAAAAAGTTTTTATGTAATTGTTTTTGTTTATGTATTTTGTTATAGTTCATTGATGACAACAATCATATTGTTTTAATGAATAATATGATAATTGGGAATTTTATCAAAATTAAAAACTTGCGTTAAATATTTCCCAATAACTGATTAGTATGATATTTGTAAAAACTTCATAATGACAACGAAACATTCTATATGATTATAATCTGAGGCCAAAACAGAATCTTCTCATAACACATGGCCTCCAATTTAAGCATAACTTTATCTGTTTTATGTGAAATCGAATTTAAATCAATGATTCAATGACAAAAATAACCTTGTTGTTATTATGCGTTGTATGCTTGATGTTTAAATTTATTGTGAATCACTTTAATTTTTGCTGATCTATTAAAGCTCTTATTTTAACATTTAAAAAGTGAGTAAAATATATAACATATAGTACATAAATAATGGTTGATAATAATCTTGCATATTAATAATTTATTCATTCAAAATATTTTCAAATAGTAAATTCATATTGAATCATAATCCCATTTTGTTAAAAATGATTAAATTAATATTCTATACGAAGAAACAAACACACATAAAAATATTTAAAAAAACTTTTAATAAGAAAAAAAAGTGATAACCAGTACTTATTAATTATTCTTTTAGTAATTGATTTATTTATTCCCATATATAATGAGTTCTATTCTAAAATTATAGTTGTTTGGCATTTATCAATTTTCTGTAAATAATAAACTAAATACACAACCTGGACCGAGTGTTTTTGTTGAATTTATAATTTTAATTTTCCATTTTCATAAACAAAATAATTTTTTCTTATTATGAATTTTTCCATGTTTCGGTTGAAAGAAAATGAAAAGCAGTATGGCTAAATGTAAAGGTAATTCCAAAATTCAATTAAAATATAACAATTGAGAAATGAGAAAATCATTACTTCATTTACAATTAAAAAATGAAACAAAGTGAACCATCAACGTTGCACCCGTTGTTACCAGATCTACCAATTGTTACCATTTTCTTTATTGTGAATATATTTAGTTCATATTTTATACATGGATTAATATCTATTATTTTTAGGTAGGTTAGCATTATATACCCTTGTGTATCGTGAAAGCATATTAGAGAAGCAATTATAAAATTTATATTGATTATAAAAAATTGTTAATGGCCGGAACATATATATTTAGAGCAGAAAAATGCAAGAAACTTATTATAAATTGTACAGTAATTTTTTCAATTTTAAAAATGGAATACTAATAGACAACTTAGCTTCATTTATAAAATATAAAACATTTTACAGTGAGTTTAATTATCAGTTTCATATTTGCATAAATTCACATTGAAAGAAATCGAAAAACAAAGCACAACAAATATAACTTAAACAGTAAAAATAAATGTTTTCTCTCTGTATAACAACATTATAATAACTCTCGCTATATCTTTTGATGTTGTAAAACAACACATGAAATCTAGATAATATTATAAAATTGTAAAGTTACACAAGACTAGAATACCTGGTGTACAGTTAAAGGTCCTTCTTTCTAGTTATTTATAAGCTATTTTAAAGACTTCATTAACTGATCTTGATTATAAATTCGTTCTTCTTGTTTAAGAACAGGATCGTTACGACGTCGATAAGCATTGAAAAAATCCACCGGATCCTTTTTAAGCATAGATTGAGATGTGGTCGATTTAGCCAATTTTTTACTATTACTCTTCTGCACCTCGTTATTTTCTGACATGCATCGCGTCCATTCGTCCAGTTCCTCCTGACGAATGAGGCGTTGTTGTGCAAATACATGTGGCGAATGAATAGCCTGGTTCATACTACACCTGTAGCTGTCCGTATCATTAAATCCATTGAACAGGCAGGCACTAAGTGATCGCGAGAATTCTGTGTAATCGATGTATTTGCGATATTTAGAAGGAAGCGGCTCTTTTTTTGCTGGCTGGCTAGATCTACTGCGAGTCAGATGCGGTGCAATCGAGTACTTTCCAATCTGATCAGAAAAAACTTCCTCTAATTGAGTTTTAGGAAAGACATAGGGTGGATTCCGAATTCGGACATTGGCATTATAGTTGGCCGAAATGTTTGATGAGTGTCCCGATGAATTGACGCTTTTTTGCGGTGAAATAGTTCCTTGCACTGGACGACCAAAGCGTTCCTGAATGGAGGTGCTTAGTGCTTTGGAATATTGAGGCTTATCACGACAGCCAGCCATGGTATATAAATCTCTTTATGAAGTGAAAATTGTATTAGGAATACTGTTATTAAGTTTAGCGTTAATTATTTAGAGGAGGAGCATAGGGAGATGGATTATTTGAACACACCTATAATTGGACGGATGTACTTGCATTCATATATTCAATCTCGTGCTTTGGTGGGTACTGAGTTAGAAGTTAGTGTTGACATATTGTGGAATACGCTAGTTTCTCTCTGGTTGTTTAATATAGTCCACTTTTACTGTCACTAGGGTAAACAATGTTTCCCTCAAAGTGCAGGTCTAACTAGAAAAATGAATACATCAGCCATCTTCGAGCACTCCGACATAGCCTCGTGCACTTTTCAGGGCGGCAATAATTTAAGCAAGCCACTAATCGATTGTAACCCAAATCACACAAGCTCTGTAGCCTATAATTTTTCTCTCTCAATCTCATTTTCTAAATGGCGCGATGACACCAAGGATACCTCATATTACTATGCACAGACACTATGATTTCTGAATAGTTTGTATATAAATATCACTTAGTAAAAGCAGAACGGATATATTATTCATGAGTCAAGCTTCCTCCACTTTTACTCTAAGTAAAAATTTCATCACTGACTGCATAGAGCCATACATAAAACATCAAACAGAAATGTGCGATAATATTCATCGATATATAAATATTATAGTAGGATATTATAATATAATACAAAATAACATATACAAATATTGACAGTAATTATTCGTAGATATTACTTTTATTTGAACAGGGAGGTATGGTACGCATAATAATTTATTCAATAATGTTTACAAGGTTCTATTAAGTTTAAATGTGAAAAAATCATTAAAAAATGAAGGTGAATATTTTTTAAAATTATTTCTGGTCAAAATTTAAATAATGCGAGGACGAATAGGGCCAAGCCAAACAGCACATACCTACTAATTAACATATGTGTTTCGGATGTTTTATGAAATCCGTCTTAATTAACATATTGTATATCCAAATGTCTGATTACATTCTTATTCGTTTCTAATAATATTATGAACTATAGATTCATTCATTCAATTGATTAAATCAATTATTATTGAACAGTTACAATATTATTATATATTTTTTTCTTCTTCTAAAAGGCGGTTTCCGAAGAACTTGCAAATGTCGTTATATCCCTTTTCGTTTTATTATTTCTATTTATAATGAACCTGAAGATATTGTACCATAGAACATACGTAATTAGGAACTTCATATTGCATTCAGTAACACTGTAAAGATGTTTATGACAAATGGTATTTATAATTATGATTTCACAGTCAGTCTATAAATAATAATGTGTGATTTTTATAGTTTAGAAATATACGTTTGTGCTAATTTTTTTATAAAAGATGGCATAAAAATGCTCAAAGGCGAATTTTTTTTTAAGTTGCTAGTTACATATGGTTTTATTTTTTTTATATTACCAGAATATTGAAAAAGTTGAAATAATGCTTACTTCGGGACTACTAAAACTGTTGCTGCTGTATAGAAAAGTTATAAATACAGCCTCAAGTGTACATTTACGCGACTATAAGAATATATTTGAAAAAATAATTATTATAAAAGGAATAAGTCGAATGTCTCAAAAACTATTTTCAAAATATAATTAAGCCAACGTGTAAAATGGTTATTCAACTTTACATTGAAAATTTTAATCACGATTATTTGTGCGAAATAATATATTTTAATTTTACAGTCCTACAAATTTTTGTAAACATTTATTAAGACAAATAGATATTTTTTGCAAATATTTGAAAACTGTGATCATTATTAATACATTCAATTAAGAAATAACAATAAATAAATAAAATAATAAGTTATATGAAAATTATTTAAATACAGCATTTTTCAATTATTAGATAAAGTGGATTACTGGTACGATTTTCCAAACCTATTTTAATTCACTGACTATAAATATATATAAATTGTATATATATTAAATCGAACTATATTTCATGAAATTTTATTCAATTTGTTTTAACTTTTAGAATCATACAGATATATTTATTAAAAAAATTTAAACATATTTACATACATTGTGTAAAATATATTTCCCATTCAAAATTTACAGAGAAATATTATTTTTCTATTTACCATTTTTTTCAATATAATAATAATAATAGATAATTTAGAATTAAAAAATTTAAAATGTAACATTAAAACTTAAATGTCATTAGGTTAGATAGAATAAAGTAAGGTATGTAAATAAATAAAAAGTAACGAAACTGTACACATTTATTCTTTGTCTTAACATTAATGAATTTTTCAAATACATTATTTACTCAGGATTTTAAATGCCGAAGGAAACATTGAAACAAATTTTAATTATTATTTTGTTAATAAGTTAATAAATACTGACACAATTAATATATTTTTAGAACAATCATTAATTGACTATATTTAATGATAACGTTTTGAAATATTATCATCATTGCATTTTTCAATGAACCATTTAGAAATTAACCTGCAGCCATTTAAAAGTTCGACAAAAAATGTGTAATGTAGGCCTATGTATAAAACTGTCTTTTAATATTGCTGTTCGATAAAAATTCCTTGGATTACGCTTTTCCTATATTTTAATTGTAGTTTTTTTTTAAATTATGGTACTGAGATTAGTCTTTTGTCATTTTAATGATCTACCTGCTTGTTGCGCGCTGTGATCGTTTAATTTATTTCTTATTATGAATGGAGCGTCAAAATTATTTCCCTCTACTATTCTTGTTCTAATTTATCATAGTTTCTAAATTTATCAACGATTAAATTTAAGTAGATTTACATAGCTACAATATATCAGTTTATAAGAATAGTTTGATTACATTAATTGACAGATTATTTTATATTAAATAAAAAACATAGTATTAAGTTGCCAAGTGTCTCATATAGAAGGTAATTTTAAACAGTAAAATATGATGTAGATTTTAGTCACTAGAGATCATTAAATTTATAAATGGAAACCGAAACGCCTACTAGCTTTTTTAATGACTTTAAAATTATGATCATTACTAAAAGGAGTGGGAGACAGGAAATGTAAAACTGTGAAATGCGCTGATTCCTTTCAAGTTCAATAAAAATCTGCGAATACTTTAATTCAAAGACATAGAAAGTGAGAATTTAAACTCATGTGAATGTTCAACTCATATGTTTCTACTATAAATTCTACTTCAAGGGTTCTACTACAATTCAATTTTAGTTAAAAAAAATTAAAAATACAATAATCCTTTACATTGTAACAAGTTGTCCCAACGAGTACATTCTATAATACTACTACTGATAGTTATAGTAGCGTAATTGAATAGCAAACTGACGCTAATCCTAATAACAGGTAGAATGAAAATATCTATAAAGAGGTTAGGCCGACATTCTAGTATAATATTAATAATAATAATAATAATAACTTTATTAGAATCACAAACATATCGGTGATAATTTACATAAAGAGAATAATAACAAA
>JAUZND010020462.1:0-25678 GCA_034780555.1 Coelogynopora nodosa | reverse complement strand
TGTATAGTTAATATTATAGCTGCCTTTACATGTTTTGTTTTAATATTATTTTCATCGAAAATAGCGCATCTATATTTAATGTGTCACTGTCGCATTTGATGTGTCCTTGTCTACATTTGATCCGACAAAATTCACGTTTTCAAATTTAAATTCTCTGTTATCCACATTTGATCTGACATTGCCGCATTTGATCCATCCGGTGTCTACATTTGATTGGGCTTATAATAATGCATTAGATAAGGGGGAAATAAAGTGAAAATATGATTATATCCTATTTTTGATCGACAATAACGATATAATATATAATAGTAAT
The DNA here is from genome assembly GCA_034780555.1 of Coelogynopora nodosa. NCBI lineage: Eukaryota > Metazoa > Platyhelminthes > Proseriata > Coelogynoporidae > Coelogynopora > Coelogynopora nodosa. Next base: position 25,365 of record JAUZND010020462.1, on the reverse strand, counting down.
CAATAATTGCCAAACAAATCATTTATTAGAAAGTATAAATGATCGAAAAAAGTTTCAGACTGAAATATTTACCGTGTCATTTTCGATTTAGACAATTTATTTTAGATGTTCTAAAAATACTATTTTGATATCATTTTGACTCGTGTATTACGTCTTCAAGTTCTACAGACTTATATTTTACGAATATTTCTGGAATCAATAGTTCATTTAGAATTATGTATACCGACAAATGTCAGGGTGATCGTTTTAGTAGACGTTAGGTATATTATGTAAACGATCAAACAACAGTTTATAAATTTGACCGCCTCCTTATTGGTACTTCTAACTTTAAAATATAGTTACATATATTTATAACTTTTGCGTTAGATATAACAGCAGTTTATGTGATGTCAGACACTAGGACCCAGTAATTGAATAATACTCATTGTTATAAATGAAATGTATATGTTTACATTTATGATAATAAACATTTTCTTGATCAATGTAATTGAACAGTGCAAAGCATTACTTATACCGGTTTATTGAAGATTACGATCATGTTATATTGAGTTAACATAAGTACAATATAGTGAATTCTGTTGTCGTATTGCTGCTACTACTGGCATTGTTGTTTTCGATAATTATATAAACATTTTCTTCACCTCGACAATATTGTTTTGAGGATATTGATTTAAATTTATGTATTTGTTAGAACAATGAATATTTCATCACGGTAAATTGATGCATTGGAATATTTTTTCAAGAATTTCCAAAGAAAACTTTTCGAAAAGTTAGCTTTCTGAATTATGTTTCTAACTTTCACGATTATTTTCCCTCTATAAAATCAATTTGCAGTTCAATTTTTTTTATAAAAATGAAATCTAATGATATGTAGAATAATAATAATAATATTTTAATATAATAAATGTATACAAATTTTTACTTGCTATATATGTCACTGAATTGTACTATATAAAATATCACTATATATAAAGGCCTATAGTAAAAATTATAATAGTTTTTTTAAGCCTTTATAATGTAAAATGTTTAATATTAACTGATAAAAACGAATATTGAGAAATCATATTGCGACATCATTTCTATTACTAAATATATATCGAAGTACACGCAACTTTGTGATTACAAAAAATATAGCTGGATACAAAAGGCTTGTATATATTTTTTACTTTATATTTAACTATTTTTATTTCGCATTACACTCTCAAATTTGTTGCACCAATGGAAAACACTGTTCTGCATGCATGGTTTACAGATTCGAAAATATATTCATAACAATTTAGTTTCGCATTTTTAGACGTAGATTAACAACTACATTTTATATTAATTTATATGATTATATTATATTACAATATCTATTCTGCCTTTAGCTAACGGAAAAAGTGTACACATTTATCTTTAGGAATTTCAATAGGTATAAAAGTAAAAATTATATAAATATATTATAAAAATTAAAATAAGGCTATGAGTTCGGGACGTATTCTTGGATATATTGGCTAAAACATTTATGTGAAACAATAAATTATTAAATACCTAAACTCTTTGTTGAAGCCTTTGTGAAGTTTTTGTGAAGTTTTTGTGAAGTTTTACTTACTGTTTTACGACTTGTCAGTTATTTGCAATACGACCAACAATATTACTCGATTTTTTAAAGCTTGTTAACGAATTATATTATATACTGTTTTTTAATTGCTTCCAAAGCTTATCATTCATTCAATAGATGGATTATCAGTCATTACTTTTTTCTGAATTTCTTTGTAGAATTAAAGGAATAAAAAAACAAAAACAGTGAATACATATGGTTAATTTATCAATATATATCTATATATATTTTAAGTTATTGCGTATTAGTATTTATCATACATAATATATAATTAAATAAACCTGAGGTTTCTATAGAAAATTGTATTTGTAATATACCTGTACGATTAAAAGTATAGGAATTATTATATTCCGAGTGACTTTTTGAATAGAATATTCTCAATTTTTAAAGAAATAATATTTATATATTATATATATCATTTGATAAAATACATAGAAATGTAATCTAATAATCTCTTACATAGTTATATTTTTTGTGTAAAATTATTATTAAAAATTAAAAAAAACTGTGGATTTATAACTATATGATGATGCCAAAAAATTGATAATGTTAAAAAAATAACTTAAAGTGAAGGATTATAAAAACTCTTGAAAGTTATGAAAGGCATGATTCACCCTTGGTTGTAATTTACTGTAATCGAAACAATTTATTTTTGTTGCTAATTCATGGTAATAAATTATTATGTATTAATTTACAATAAACATGACAATTATTATGACCGAGATGGTTTAATGGTAAATACACTATAGAATATTTTCAGAACTTGATGTTTACATTAGTCAAACTTAGACCTTAAACAATTTTATATTACTAAAGCATACCTCAATTTCAAAGATATACATCATATTGGTAATCAATGAAGAAATATAAAGACAAATGACGAATAAAAAACCAACCAACCATATCATTACTTTTATTTTAAACTCATCCTTACATCATAAATTATAGGAGGTCTTTACACGAATAGCTATGACAGAACAATGCATATAATTATGCGCTCCTTATGACAAGTATAAACATCGTTTCACGTTTTATTTTGTTTTTTTGTTGTGATATTTTTGTTATTTTCTGATTTAAAATTAATTCCAGTTAGTAAGCGGGGGTTGAATTTAATATTGTAAGTAGTTTTACGCACTGAGACATTATTTTAATTATGGAAAATATCAAGTGAGTATGTTCATTACAGAAATGATGTAAAATTTATTCTTTTCAATAAAGATTATTAATATATTCTATTTTTAATGAGTTAATTTGTATATATATATATTATGTTTAAATTAATTAACAATATCACATTTTATTTCGTTTAATTATAATTGTTGTTTTTTATTGTAAACACCTCATTTGTATTTCGTTTTTATCTAATTCATAATGCAGTAAATATAATATTTGTGTTTAATAAACTTTCTACTCCTTTTTAATGCACTTATTTGTTTTAGTAAATATTAAAAATTATATTTTTCTATCATGTTTAATTTGTATTCGACTATTAATTTTTTTAAATAAAAAGAAGAAGTAGTAATTTAAAAGTAATGATTTTAGAAATAATATCTAATAAATTAAAATGAAGTAAACAATTAATATACATTAAATAATATTGTCGGTAGCCAATTAATATAATCATAATTTGTGAAAGAGTGGCTCATGTATGAAATATCACAAAATAAAATGTATAGAAGATACAACAATAAAAAAAGTGGAAGCTATTATAAACCCAGATATTTTAATGAATTATAAACAATATATATTATTTTTTAAATTAATATATTTGTTCATTCAGGTGTTGACAACTTTTACAATCAGATTAATAATTTATCAAATATGAATGATTCAAAATATAGGTTCCTTCAAGAATATATAAACTTCATAAAATTAAATGTCTGTCTTGCTAACCTGAAAAAGAAAAGAAAAACGAAACAGAAATTTCAAATTTGCATTTTTTATTAAAGGAGTGTGAGAAAATTCCTAAAATGTTATTTGGTATAAATGAAAGCATAATTCCGCATTTATGTAATTGAAAAATTTATGTTATAAAAAATATAATTTTTCATTTTTAAACTAAATTTTAGAGTATTCCAAATAATGTGTTCGTAAGATTGTTCGAAAGCTTGTTTAATTTACTACATAGGAGGATGATAAAAGGTTCAAATACCATAATTTTATTTTTGTCCTTCTTCCAGATATTTCAGTAAATTACATTAATATTATTTTTCCATATATTCTTCTTCAAATGTGAATCTTTAAAATATTTTGTAATTTATACAAATTTAAACAACATTTTAAAATGCAGGCTATATAGGATTGTGATGGTGTAATAGATATATAATTGTGATGAAGGGGATACTTATGAGTATTCCCATTGAGCCAAAATCACAATTAAAAAGTGTAGTTGAGCAATTTTTGTTTGTATAATACGCTTGGATTTTAACCATATAACCTATATCTATTGTATAAAATTTCAAATAAATTTTGTTTTAACATTCTTCATGATCCAGATTGATTTTTTTAAAATATATTTAGATTTACACGCCACCAAATGTTTGACAAATATAAAAATGTTCACAAAAACTAAATATTTATTAATAATTTAGGATATTCGATTACAATACGTTTTGCAATAATTTTTTAAATTACAATTATTAAAATATTTTTTTATGATATTATGAAATGAACAAAGCTGTTCCATTTTCCTCTCAATAATTTCAGGAAACATTAAAAATAAACAGTTTTTATAATAATATTTATAGTCGTGGAAAATAATAATTCTCTATAGGTAAATGTTATCTATCTAAATTGTTAATGTGAAGTCAATGTAAGCAAAGTTTTTGGAAATTTGAAATATTTAGTCTATTGTATAATGTATTCCGAATATTTAAAATTGAGTTTACTATAAAACTCAAATGACAGCGGTATTTATGTCATTACGATAATTTCGGGTAATAATTATTATTGTTAAATATATTAAAGATATCTGCAATTCACTTTTGAAAATATTTGTTGAATAAAATAAACGATTTTTTCAAACAGAAAATGTAACAATTTTCATAATAATTTTCAATAAAAAATATGACAAATTATGTTGTGTTGAAAGCTATTGCTTAGATTTTGTGGTAATGACATATCCGGTAAAATACTTGCTCGTCAGTTTACAGGAATCAATTATTTGTACTTATCTGTAGTAAAATATGTCGTAAAGCACAACTTAAAATGTAAGTAAATAACAATATGGGTTTGTTAAATATAATGATACATATATATATGATTAATAAATTAACATTAATTATACAATTTTTAGTCTGTAAATTACAATATACTAACTATTTGATTAGTTAGATTTATTGACGATTAATTATTAATTAATGTAAAGTAAATAATCAGCTAGATTTTTAAATTATGAAATTACTAAAATGTTTGTGAATGACGATATATTTACAATCTTGAATTGTAAAACATTGTAATCTGCAACTACAGTTTTGTAATCATTTTTTGCTTAAGTTATACAATGACATTCTGATAAATGTATCTGATATGTACAAATTATACTTTGTAACAAATTGTATCAATTACTGCTTTAATTATAGATTTATCAATACAATTATTCAATTAATGAATAGGCAACTATGTGACTATTAACAATATGTAGATATATATAATCAACTTCATTGCATATATTACTCAATGAGAGTTTATAGCTATAAATCTTTAAAATATTATGCGATGCAAAGTTGTTGAAAAATCTTCAAAAAATTTAAAATGACCTTGAAGTTTAGAATATTTTAAAATGCAAAGTTCTTTTTAGCGAAACGACAGATATCCTGCCGATATGTAATAAACATATTACGTTCCATGTTTCAATATTTAAAGGATACATTAATTAATCGAATATCACAAAGCAGCATTATGCTTGATGCACTCTTCCAATGTTATATTAGGAAAGACTATAATATACTCACTGAAAACTGAATATTGCTTAAATAATAAAAGCTGAAAATTAGCACCATAGTTGAAAATTTTTGCACATATTCTCTGCAAAAATTTTTGTTGGTTATCGGTGTGAGTTTAGATTCTTCTTTTCAATTATACTAAATATATATATACATTCATCGATCGTTAACTTTAAAAATACCGAGCCTTCGAAGATTTTAAATACATCTGGCGGAGGAAACTTTCTGGATAGTTACTTACTTCTCTTTTTTGATAAAAAATCAAACAAAAATTTGTGAAGCTGAATATTTCTAAGTTACAGATTGACATATTGGTGCAACATATGTAATGTTTAAAATGAGAGAATCTCTATTTTAACTGAAGCAATAAACATCGTACAGGAATAAAGAAAAAAAGTAACTCCCAAAGCATTATACATAGTGATGAATATTCAAAGCCAAAATGCTACTGACATTTAGAAGAAAATATATATCAAATATACCATCATAGCCTGACAATTAGGAATTCCCACATCTTTGTTTGTAGTCGGATAGAGTAAATTAAAACACGGTGAAATTACATATATATAGAAGTCAGTATAAAAGGTCAGCTTTTCTTTCTTTAAACTTTCTTTCCCTCTACGCAATGTACTCTTACCGTTTTAATCAAGTTTTTCCTTGATGTATTCTGCATCATTAGTAGCGCAGTTGAATAGTTAAATTTGAGTCCGCTTACGACATGATCCTGAACACCAAAATATAAGGCTAGCATTTAAGTTCCAAATTAGTATTTTCATCCGACAGTAATGATATTCTAATAACCATTTAAACAGACCTCCTGGCACCAATCCACTTACATAGATGAAGAGGTTTTCAAAGTTCTAGCAAAAAGACATTCGTAACATTCGTGTAGAGAGTCAGGTAAACTAGAATTATAATCTCGCGTGGAATCTATATCTCGCATTTGATATGAATTTGTTTTATTACATGTTAAAAAGGTATCTTCGAAAACTTTTCTATAAATTTATGTTTTTAACACGTAGTTTGCTAGAGCTCTTTTGTTTCATTATTAAAATTTGGCTCTTTAAAAGTGGTTTTCCGGTCCACCGGCCCGTTAGAATTAACACAGGAGCTTAAGTTTAGATTAAGTTTAAGTTTAGTTAAGATTAAGATTACGTCGTTTTATGTTTATTCACTTTGTGTGTTTTAAGAATACGTAACTTTGTGTTTATGCACTTTGTGTGAGTTGAGTTGCGAATACGTAACAGTTTAGTTACTCTCAGAATTGTGACATGTATGTGGTTAATTTGCGAATATTGAATGTTGCCAAGGGAAGAAATTTTAAAATCAGGATACTCGTGAGTGCAAACATTGGTCATTGAGTATGAGTTGAGTATTTGTTTCTATTTTTGATAAATTGGAATAGATAATAGGCTGAAATTTTGTTATTTTGTTTGATAAGATATTATTAATGTTTTTTGCATGGTATGATTTACGTTCTTGCTGGAATCTGTTCTGGTCATCCAGCAATTCAGAGCAGTACTAGAATAATATTAGTCAATTATAATAATTGTATGTGCATTTTGTTTTAAATTGTGTACCTCATTGCAATACAGCGCCAATTAAATAATACCATTTCATACATTTTCACCAAATCAATTCCAAGATGCCAACAAATAATTTTTTCCTATTTTAATAGGTAGCAGCAATAGGAAGCGCATGATGAAAACGTATATGTTGTTATCATACCTTGTGATAATTACATCATAGTTTAGTAAAGATATAGAATATATATTATATATATTTATCTATATTATATAATATATAATCTATAATATAGTATAGATAAAGACGTACATGCTAGAGTCAGAATAAACTGAGGTTGTAAGACAGTTTGAGGTGTATTGTATATCGTTATTCTTCCATTAGATCATGTGTCATCCTTTGGTAACCTCGTTGGTAGCAAATCTCTAAGCAACGTCTCAGTGCTTTGACGGCCCTCTAAATATCTCATCTTATGCCAGCTTTTCCGTTTATCCTTTTCTTGTTACATACCCAAATATTCGCATTTACGTTTATTGATTATGCTTATGATTATGAGTTAACAGACCTTTCTGGTTATCAAATGCTTTCTTTTGTATTTGAAAAAAGGTAAATCTTAATACAATGGTCAAACTTTACTTTTTTAAATATTTATTTAAAACTATTTAAATATTCATGATATTGAATGTATGGTTCAAAAGAAGACTATCCAATGATTCGATTGTTATTTTAATTTAAATAATTAGTTCAATAGTTAAATTGCACAATTTAAAGCACACCGATTATGCCTAAAAACGTTTGTACAAAAGTCGGATATATTTTTTAGATGTAAAATATTACTGTCGACATACTGTATAATAGAAAAATAACAAATCAACCACAAAGACATACCCCGATCACAAATAAGGACACTCATCACAATTTTTTGATTGTAAACCGCGTGAATAAATGAGACAGCGCAAACAGTAATACCGCTCACCTAAAATACGAAAAACAAAAAACATTTTCTGTGACAAAAAATATAGATCTGCAGAATAATTATAATAATAATATTATTATCAATACATTTATATTATTAACATACAATTACGTTAATGTGTAATTATAACATTTCCCACAAAACCAGGGATTTATCTGAGAAATAATATAAAATCTTAAATAAAGAGACAAGGTTTTCACATCCGCTTTTAATTTATTAAAAATAAAATTTTAATGTAAATTTTTTTAAAAACTTTTTAATACGACCTTGCAGCATTTTCAGCTTGTAATCCTTCAATTTAAATACACAAAACAAACATTTTTATAACTCACAAAGCTGCATATATGAATAAACAACATCATCTCTGTGGCATACTATACAACACTTTATTATTGTTTAAAGTTTCAATTAATCCCGTAAATGGGGGCAACAGGGCGGCACATGTCCCTCTATAAATCGATAAAATAGGGGAGATTGGACAAAAAAGATATAGCATAGGGGTAAGGTAGGGAAAGGAGAGAAGGGGTAAACAAAACAAAAAAGAAGAGGGGGTAAAAGTTTGTCTTCCTATATATCAAAAAATCTTTTCAGGTATAGGGTAGCTTGTTATCAACGATTACAACTATTTGTATAATATGGGCAACATTAGTTGATTTCTTTATAGCATATTCATTTAGGATAGGCGAACATTTTACATTTTACATTTCAGAAGAATCCAGTAAGTCCTGGAGGAGTACACAGAAGAAAGAGAGAGTCATTCAATCGAAAGCATAGGCTTAGATCGAGTCTCTGGACTGCCAAGAACGAGCACTAGCAATGCAAATATTGTTAGAAATATATGCATATGTTAATCAACTTTCTTGCAGACATAATCATGAGAATCACAGGCATAGAAATAATATAAGTTTGCAGAACAAACACCAGCATGAGGCACAAAATAATTATGCTATAAATTACTACCCAATGAGTAATTTGTTGCTCACGAATAAAATAATCGTTTGTAATCAGGGTGCGTTGGATGCATTTTTGAAAAATTTGTAAATGAGACATTTTTCGTTACTGATAAGAATTAGGTTATTTCCGGGACGCGTCGCAATCGCAAAACCACCACGCTTATGCGGATGATGTTGGACACAGAGTTACAGTGATTAGATGTACGATATCTGACCAACATATTTTAATCATTCATTGTGATCTGCAACTTTTCGAAATCTTCTGGATATCGAATTCTTCAAAGGAGGTGGATCAGTCAATGCAAAGAAATATATTATCTTTGTGCAGAACATGATCTCCCACTTGAAAAAGGAATTTCCATCTCGTGAGCTCACAATCCAGACATGTGATTGCATGGCATTACAAGACACCACGTCGCACATCTAGTTTAAGTGTTTTTTTAAGTATTCGTAGCACTTTCGGTGAACTTTTGAAGAACTGGAGGAGACGACAAGCAAATAGGTCTTTCAAGTAGTGAACATATGTTAAACATTTGTTTGATATTTCTATTATTGATATTTTTGTTCTGTTTTTGTTTAAATTTTGTTGCTAATAGTATGGCAGCCGAGAGAGACAAAAACGTTATTCACTCTTTAAAATGTGTTATTCAGGCTTTTTCATGTGTTATTCCAAGTGGTATTTCAAGTGGTATTCCAAGGTATTTCAAGTGTTATTCACTTTTTAAAAAGTGAATAACATAAATAACACTTTTTAAAAAGTGAATAACACGAATAACACATTTTAAAGGGTGAATAACATAAATAACACTTTTTTAAAAGTGAATAACACTATTTGTAAAGTGAATAACGCAAATAACACATTTTAAAAAGTGAATAACATAAATAACACTTTTTGAAAAGTGAATAACATGAAAAACACTATTTTAAAAGTGAATAACATGAATAACACACTTTAAAGAGTGAATAACATAAATAACACTTTTTAAAAAGCGAATAACACTATTTGTAAAGTGAATAACGCGAATAAAACATTTCAAAAAGTGAATAACATAAATAACACATTTTTAAAAGGTGAATAACATGAATAACAGTTTTAGAAAAGCGAATAACACAATTTGAAAAGTGAATAACGCAAATAACACATTTTAAAAAGTGAAAAACAAAAATAACACTTTTTGAAAAGTGAATAACATATATTACACGTTTAAAAGCCTGAATAACACGTTTTAAAGAGTGAATAACGATTTTGTCTCTCTTGGCTTCCATATAACTGAAACTAAAAATTATTTCTGTTAACGATAACATTCATTAGTGTTATCAACTGTTATTTTGTGGTGTGTCTGTTATTGTGTTGTTATGATATGATGTTAAAGATTTTTTGGTTGTTAATCAGCTTCATATAATGTTCTAAAAATCAGCGTTCTCCGTTTATTAAATTTTCCCAATTTCCCACATGAAAATTAAATTATAGACAGTATATATGTAAAGATTATGACTCATCAAATTTAGCTGTCCTTATGAGGAAAAATGAGTCAGAAAAATAATTTAGAGTGAAAGCAATTAGTTTAGTAATAATAGAGTCAATATTTTGATACATTAATTCTCTTTGTTTGTAAATTTTAGCTTATAAGGGAGGTAATGGGCCTTATTCAAGTGTGTCAATTATTAGTCTTGTATCAACTATTATAACATTATTTATATAAATCAATAATCTATACATTACGACAAAAATACACAAAAAACAATAGTGATAGCAACATCTTATAATTTAAATATGTCCAATTTAATATTTAAAAAATAAATAGGCTCTGACGTCGGCGGCTTTTATTTTTTTAATTATTTCCTAATTGAACCTTTTAAGCATAATAATTAAAATCATATGGAATAATAGTGTGTAAAGAAACAAAAGGTCACATAAAACATCAATATTTCTATATGTTCTTCATTATCGTTTCAAAGAAATCACAATGTTGAATTTTGAAAATAAAACAATTTTCTGTTGGATTAAAAGAAGAATAAAAAATGTTAAACAATTAAACATAATTAATGTAAACAGTTTATTCGTAACTAAAAATATGGTAGAAAATTCCCGAATAAAAACTTCAAAATAAGAAATTAATCATAAAAAGGTTACGGGATATTTTTCATCATCAAATCCAATCATATTTCATTAGCAATCATTATATTTCTGATTATATATATATTGGTAATCTATTGCAGTCATTAACATACATATTGTTATAATTAATTATTAGATTGTTAAATACGATGTTTTAATATATAACAGGTAATATCCTACTTCTTTAATTTATAGTAACATATACTCTTTTATAAAAAATTGATGTAACTTTGCACATATGTAAATTCAAATAAATAATAAAAATAATAATGATAACTATGACACTTGCCAAACATAATGAATTCTTAAGTATAAAATCTTTGGTTGATTTTAAGTAAAGTAAAATTAAAATTGTAAAATGATATGATTTTTTAACTAAATATTGTTACTTAATTATTTTTCATTGAGCTATATAATTCATTATTTATAAATGCCCCTATAATATTATTTTTTTAATATTTTATTCTGAGCGTGTATGTGTTGTTTCCTATATTGTGAGCATGCATATTTTTATATAAAATATATATTTATTGAATGTCATAATTTAAATATTTTAACTATATACTGCGAAATTTTAGAAAGTTTAGAAAATGAATAATTAATCACTTTTTTCACATACTAAAATACCTATATAGATAAAAACTTTAATAAAATACATTTTTGGTTCCTTTTCATAATATGTTTTTAAAGTTAATATGTATTGTTGAAAAGTTACTTATTTTATGCAGTTATATTTTACAGAATTATAATTTAAATAGAAAACCATACATAAATGTATCAAACTATTAGATTAACTATTGTAGAAAGTGCAAATGAAGAAGTATATATATTTATATTTAAGTATATATTTCATATCCTAATTGATTTTACGAAGAAACAACTGTCTTCAATGCCTCCATATTGCGGAATCTAAAAATCATATATATCCCCACTGTAACTATATAGGCTACTACATATCCCTTTAAAACAGAAGCTAAAAATTACGAAGACGTGTATTTTGAAGTAGAAAATATTGTAACCTAAAAAATTCCCTTAATATTTAGTTAGTTTTTTTATTGATTAAAGCCCGCATATAAGCTTGTCGTCCGCGTGTTTCAACCGCGCAGTCAGAGATGAAAGTCCTGCATTATATCTCTCTTGATGAGTAGTATTAAGGAAGCTCCATGGGGAGGAGGGCTACACAAGATAGCAGAACCACGCCTTCGCAAAAGTTACCTATCAAATGTTTGAACACCCATGCATTGTGTTATGGAAACTGCTTCTGATCATATGCTGCTGCATTGATCACGAGCAGCATTGACGTTTGTTTCTATTTTGTAGAGTTGTTGTACATTGGGCAAACATATATAAAAATATATTGGGGGAATTATGCAACTAATAACTAAGGCATGCCTATAATAATTATTTATATTTTGGGATATAAAAATTGCACGCATTTTGGGTATTTCATTTTTGATTCAATTACTAGCCTCAATATAATTAAATTAAACAGGACTATCAAATAAAATCGCAAGGGTTTGTTTTGTTGTATTCAATTTTATACCTGGTTTATTATGCGGTTAGTGATTTTAGAAAACGTACTATTAATTTTTTATTTCATCTGTATTTTAAATATAAAAAATAATTATATTGTTTGTGGTATTATTTGTATGTATTACTAATAAGTATTTTAAATATTACCATATCAGTAATCAGTATTTTAAGTTACCATTTATATAATTTTAATTTTAACATATAAAAAGTTTAATACTTTAATTTATGCAGTAATGCTTGATGAATGTTATATATATATATATATATATATATATATTATTTATTCATATCTAACGCAGATATAGGATTTTATTTTTGGGTTACTAAAATAAAATGATGAATTTTAATGATTATCCTTCTATATTTTGAAATTAATAATATTTTGTTATTAATTAAATTATAACTTAATTATAAATTATATGAAACACGAGCAATCTGACAATTATTTAATTATAACGCTTTTAAAATACATATCCTATAACTATTATATTTTTTTATAATATGTTGTTGCTTTATAGTCACTATGCTAGCTATTTATTTCAACTTTTTTAATATTTATTTATAATTTTCAATTAGAGAACTACTATGTTTCGTATATGTTATACATTTTGTATATTAGCGTTTTATTATTAATACTTTCGTTTTATTAGTGTATAAGTTAAATTGGATCAAAAGAAAACATTAAGCAACAATTAAAAATATAAAACCTAAATTACCATATAGGCCTTGAAGTAGTGTCTACCTATAAAGAATAAATCAATTATTTGATAGTAATGTTTGGAAACAAATTATTGAAAATCGCTATCTAATTTAAAATATATATTCAAAGTTGAAACTTAAAGTATTTAAAACTGATTTTTATTTAATTATTTTTAACTGTTTTTTAATCGATTAGAAATGTTATTTAAAAATAAATAAAATTATTTTCGATTTAAAAATTAGACCTATTTATAAAAAGTAATACATATATAATGTATATATCTGTTATCTATCCATTCCTGCTAAGAATAAAATTATTGAATGAAAAATTAAATTAAAGAATGAAATTATCCTAATTTCCATTAAGTTATCCTACATTCTCTTATTCTAAAAATGTGTTTTAACAAAAGCTACGCTATAGTGAATACCTATTCAGTAAATTTTGCAACAATAATGACAATCAAGTTATTATCTATGAACAATAGTGACAACAAATATGAGGTTGGTTATTGTTAATTTTCATTTTGCATATTTTGAAATCTGTTTTTCAACATCCGCAAGTTGAAAAACTAACAAATAAACCAGGAAGACCTGGGTCTATAATTCCAATCAATACAGAGACTGTTACGGGGAGTAGCCGTGGAGAGGATAATGAAGACAAAAAACTGAATAGCGATGCTATTATCAGAAAACAATAGAATTTGTGTTATTAATTATTATTTTCTCTGGGAGAAAGAATCGTCGAATCATTTAACTTTTTAGGCAAACACATCCAATCTTATATTTCTTACTTGATGTTTAGTACAAGTAATCTAAAGTTTGAATGCAAGCGACAAAATAGTTAATTATTTTAAAGGAATGTGAATGGCCGAGTGGTTGCGGATGCCGAGGGTGTTGTCTCGGAACAGGTTCGAGCACAGCCCGCTCTCGGACTCTCCCGTTCCTGGCTAACAGCTGTGTTAGTCGAGTGTATGCAGCCTTTAATGGGTTCGTTCTACATGAAAAACACTCTTGTAACTTTGTGAGTGGTGTCACTTAGAAAGTAAACATTACCAAAAAAACTTAGCTTAGCATAGTAAGGAGAGAGATAAATTGAGTGTAAAGACGATAAAAGGGATATTCCTATTTAAAATTACTAGAAATTCAACGCTTCTTTATAATTCAATAAATATACATGCTTGGGAGGCCAACGGAGTCCAAGGCAGGCGCACACCTAGGAAAATGTACATGGGCGACACATATATAAACATCGCACATACAAGGGCAATACAACATAGGACGCATACTTAGACTCATCCATAGTAGTACTTTTATAGAAAAGTGTGCATTTTTTAAGGTTGTTGTCAAGTCGTTCTACATTAAATTTTTCCCAAAAAAAAGTTATCAATCATTTTAATACCACCAGGTCGGGTAGAATCATTAAAAATTATGTTTTAATCTACTCACCTTCATAAATTGGTACTTCTAATATTAATATACATATTATCACTTAAATAATTAATTTCGAAGACTGGTGTTTCAAATGTAATAACAACATCATTTCTAAAATACAATAATACGTAATAGTTTGCAATTGAAAGTATGACGGGCACATGTGCTCAAATTGATTAAACGCACCACTGAGTGTCCTAATCCCCGCACCATAATCAAAATTAAATTGTGGTTATTTTTTTAACTTAGTCTATACTTTGGCAGGTGTTTTCATTATGTTTAGATCATTTTATTTCTCAAATAAAAATCGTGTAAAACTTTCAGTATCTGTGTCACTTAAAACTCAATTTAAAATAATTACAAATAAATTGAAAATTTTTACTGAATGACTCCTTGATTGACTTATAAATTCTAAAAATAAAAAATAAATAAACAATAAATAAACAATAAAACACAAACATTAACAAACTTATGTTAAATACTAAAAGGTTTTATACTTTTCGGTAAATATTTTTTTAAATCAAAGCATTTTTACGACTAACACTTTTTATTTGTTACTGAGTCAGTACAGATAAGGTTAAATGTTTACGAAATAAAATAAAAAAGTGGCGATCCGTTTTTAATCTGTCACTAAATATAAACTTAACAAAATTCAACTATGGAACATGACATACTGTAAGTTCATAAACTGAAGGGTTATATAAAAAAATAGATAACCAAAATATATTTATTTCTGCGCGGTTGATATACCTATGGTTTGTATTGTTTAAATAAAAAAATGAAACCCTTTATTATGAAGGATTTTATTTTCTAATTGAACTTTTACAAATTGTTCCGTCACTTCATATATTTATATTGGTATTGTTTAAAGCGTAAAATGTCATTAGATACTGAATGTTTTTTTATATATGTAATATAAATGTAGTATTTGACAAAAAGTAGTAATATGCTTGAATAAAAATTAGTTTAAATCAATGTTATACTAAAGTAATACAAATATTTTGCAATAATTTAAACATTGCATATATATGCATATACTACTGTATATTATTTTCTTGCAAAAATGAAATTAGACCTGTTAGTATAGTAAAATTAATATATATATATTTAAAAAACATACCACGTTGCAATACTTTTTACTAATAGTGTTGCGTTGAAAGCTGTATGTGTACAATTTGTAATTTACGTAACATTTATCATATATTTTAATTTGTATATGGACTCTTTTTAACTTTAGCTAATATGGATTGCAAATGTAGAGTACAAAATTGACCCAGTACTTTCAACGCTCACCTACATTTTCTTCGTGATATAGATTAATCAAATCTTCGCGAAACCCCATTAGTACTCAGTGGTGCTACAATGTACACGTCAGCCAACATGTACGGGAAGGATGACATGGACCAGAATAGCATCCCAATGCACGCCCAAATGCAAGCCCAACAGCACGGAGGCTACATGCCCGTGCAGGACTTCACAGGTCAACAGCAGGCCTCGATGCCCGGGGGTTGGGCTTACATGATGGCGGCCAACGGGAGCAACACGGTCGACTATTCCCAGCCCCCAGCCCAGGCCTACGACCGGTTCCCACTGGTCTGCAGTATTATCGCGATGCTCTGCTGTCCAATCAGTTGTTTCTGCTCCCTGCCTGCGATGATCTGCTCCCTCTGCGGCTATACGGACTATCGGGTGCACGATCTGCCCGAATTTCGGAAGAAAACGGATTGTTCGCGCCGTCTTGTCATTACCGCGTGTCTCTTTGCTCTGTTGTTTTGGATCGGTAGTGCGGTACTCTCATTTTACTTTTACAAGGTAATCTTTACCTTGTTCAAAGAGCTCACTAGCCGTTATGGTAGAGGTAATTAACGTTGGTTGTATCCCTCGGACTAATAACAATGAGAGTTAAGTTATGCTCCAAGTATATCTCTCCTGCTTTGTTTAATTTGTATAATTTTATTTTCATTTTGCGTTCGTAATATGTCATTACTTGTACTGCAGTTTTAAAACCTAGAAATGGTTTTTCCTTCAAATATTGAATCAACATGATTATTTCGTCACGCCAATAATCAATTCGTTAACTTCAGCTATTAATAATTTCTTTTTGTGTTTACCAGTCTTGAATCATAATATTATAACAATCTTCAATTGATTTCGCACAATGTAATTTTTTATATTCCACATTTATACATCAATATTACATTTCATCTTAAATTACGAATTTATTTTTAAACTACATATATGTTATAGCCAATAAATTAACATTTTTCATTGATAGTTGCAAAAAAATATTATCAATAATATTTGTTATTTTGTTATACACAAAAAATTGACAATATATAATATACTGACATATAGTTTACTCAAAAAGCAAAATTCTTGATTTTATTACACACTTTTTCTAACAGATGAAACTAATTACAATAGGTCAATTTGTAAATAAATTTAAATTGAACTAAAATGGACTGCTATTTTTTTATTAAAACTATGTTTGAATTGGTAAATAGTAAATAATAACGATTGCTCGGAAGTTTTCTAGAATAATAAATAACGATTTATTTTTCAAATGTGAGACTTAAAAAGAAATAAAACCCATTAGACTATTTTAGTCTTAATTTTTTTTAAATCGGATAAATAAAAGGAGCATTAATTTTTTTTCTTTTGGTAAAACTTAAATTGAATAATCTTGATCTATTTTTAACCGACATAACGATTTATTTTTCAAATGTGAGACTTAAAAAAAAATAAAACCCATTAGACTATTTTAGTCTTAATTTTTTTTAAATCGGATAAATAAAAGGAGCATTCATTTTTTTTTCTTTTGGTAAAACTTAAATTGAATAATCTTGATCTATTTTTAACCGACAGTTCGTTTATAATTATATGATTAACGAATTTTGGAATTAACTAATCGGAAACTATTATATAAATAAACGAGATTATTACATTACTTTAAATTACGCACCAGTCATTACTCATATTTATAATCGATTTATCTAGATCATTTTACTTAAGAACATTCACGCATAACAACCATATTTTCCTCAACATTTTGAAATTTATATATATATGTGTATGATATTTTATTCTATTTTATTTACACACATTATTATCTCAATTTTTTGTACATTTTATCCCCTACAGCGACATACTATGCATATATACAGAAACTGAATCATTTCAAATATAATGTTGTCCGCATGTTGTGCATAGTATAAACCTTTGTATTTGTATTTTAATATTTATAACAGTAAATGTGCTTTTATATAAAGTGCACGTTATACGATAAGCATTGGTTTTATTATATCTTCATGTTCATAAAACATGTTCAAGTTGAAATTTTAAAAATAAATTATGAATGGGAAGACCTACATTACGACTTCGTGGACTTTGAACTTCTTAGGTGAGTGAACGAAAAGGAAACTGTTGGTTGGTACGATTTTTAATAGAGTTAATTACTACTGACATTTAGTAAAAGTACAGTGTATACAGGCCATATATATATATATAAATTAAAATAGTGGATGTAAGTGTAGGGGAGAGGGATATGGAGGAATAGTAACACACTAGAAAATGGAGTAAAGAGAAATGATGAGGGGATTGTAACGGAACGGGAGAACTGATACGGAAAGAAAAGAAAGGGAGAAAAGTGGATGAATGAAGAATTGGGATAGATAAATTAAAAACGTGAGAGAAGGAAGGAAAAAAGAGTAAAGTGCTATATAGGATACGAAGAGAATTTATTTCGGGAGATGCATTTAAAACGGAGAGAGAGAGGTAAGTTGGGCAACGGATGAAGTGAACAGAATTATGATGTGAATAGGAAAATGAGATAGTGATGAATGGAGATATAGAAATAACGAACTAGTGAACGTAAATGAGTGAATGTAAATGATCAGAGAGTAAAGGAAAGAGGTGAGGGATCGAATGGAAACAAGGAGGAAGGTACAGGAGTTACCGAATTCATCTAGTTTATTAATTAATGATATAGGTATATGAAACATCTCCACAGGGTGAAATATTTAGTTGGTATAAAATAAATTCATTAAATAATTATTTACAAATTTATAATTCTTCTAATACTATTCTGCCGCGATTGTTACATTTTTGTAAATTTTGTCATATTTAAAATTCTGTGAATTTTTGTTGAACTTAAAGTGTTGTTGGTGTGTGTATTGATATGATAGCGTTTATTGTCGCACTGACTTCTTTATATTTGTATATTATTGGATAGCGAAATACCCATATTGTTCTGAACGGTAAAATAAAACATTAAAGCCTACTTAAATTAATTAAGAGATCCAAATTTTCAAATATAATAAATAGATATTAAAGCCCCTCGCTCAATTATTCTTTTTATGTGTTTAAACTCATTTTGTTGAGCAGGAAAAAGTGTCTGTAATTTAAATATGTCAATTATTATTATTTTTGTTATTTTGTATCAGTTTAAAGTGGTGCACAATGTTCCGTATTATTTTATATGCTAATTATATATTATATAACGAAAAAACAATAATTAAACGTTAATAAGAAGCCATCCAAGTTGAAATAAATAAAAGAGTCACATTATCGGGAATATATTCCAGGATAGTCATTCTCTCAATTTTATACTTTATTATTTAATTATACAATTTGATAAGTATAATTTACAATTACAATAATATAATATTATATATATTGCATATAATAATATACTTACAATTAAACTACTGTTTTTTGAGATCAAATTTACACAGCGGTAATTTGAAATATATCTATTATATCATATTATACTACTAATATTATTTTAGTAGTAATAAAATTGTTACATATTTCTCGCAAATTAAAAAAACCGTTTATGTGTTAATAAACAGATTCAATAATATGAGTTCAAAGTTTATCAAACGACTTTTTTATGATTTTGTTATACTTTATCTATAAACATAATGTAAATATAATATTGATATAAATAAATTAGGTAATATATTTATTATGTATGATAAACTAAAAAAAAGGATGGCTTAACTGCTTCCTTTAATAAGTTTATACTTTAAATTTAATGTTTTAATTTAATTCACGAGATATATTTTTGTAGATTTATATGTAGATGTCATTTTACGTTCTTTTTTATCAGTTACTTTTATAGCAAAATGATAACAAAATTGATATCAAAATGAAACAAAAATTGTAACATAATACACATATTATACTGTACAAATATATTACAAATTATTTTAAGTGTTCTGTTATTAAAGCTGATCATGAGTAATAATATAGCGTGCATATAAGAGCATGTATAATTTTACTGGAATTTAAAATCTAATTTTATTTTTAATTATAGATCAGTTTAAGCAACATAATTATATAAAAAATATTTTTATAGTTTAAAAACCAAAATTCAGTGAGGTAAAAGGTTTTAAATATGATAATACATTCTAAAAACCGTATAACCGTAAACATTTTTTTTTGAAAATTATAAATTAATTATTATTAGTAAAATACAATAATAGTTTTCTACTGAAAATGCCATTCTTACCATATTTGTAACTATGTATATAATCAAGATATACTCATATGGTGTATGTGTTGTCATTTAAAAAAAAGAGGCATTTGACAAAAATGGCAATGTAAATCGCCAAACACCATAACTGTACAATTATACAATTTATTCACTCATGTTAGTTTTAAATGTAGATATATCCTCGATTTACATACTTTAAAAAAATAAACATCAGATTAATGTAATTTTAATATTCCTGAGCAATTACCACGGTATACATTAATTTGTTACATAATCTCATTAAATTATCATTGTTACAAAACTGATGACTCTTATTATTCTGTGTCAATTATTATTTTAATTTACTTTATTTCCTTTTTAAGGAGGTTTTACTTCAAAATTTAAGGTTATCGTTTAATATATATATTTCATAACTTTTTAATATGTCATATTTTACATAGCATCACCGACTTTTTCGCTTAATTTTCATGTTTTTTTATTTATTTATATATAAAAATTGGAATTATAGCTAATTTAAATTGGATATCAAAAATGTCAATGCAGAAACGTATAGGTGTGTTTCAATGAAAAGTATACTGCTTTTTCATTAAAAATATGTCTCTCATATTATATTTTATAAGTAAATTTGGCTGATTTTTAATTTTTTTTGTAAAACATTAAAGTAATAATTATATAGCACATATATATAATAATTTAATATTCTATGAGAAGAATAGTACCTTGCTTATAATAATAGTAGAGTATATATTTTATAATCCATATTATAAAAGCAAAAAAAATGTAAACAAAATTTACAATTTTTTAAACTCCTTTGAAAAGTAAACGATAATTTGAAAAGTTTGATTTCGTGCAATAATTATTCCGATCTATAATAATTTTTATACATTACCAGCTATACTTATTAGAACAAAAATATAGAATAAAGACGTAATAAATAATAAATTTTAATATAAAATAATACACGGTAAAACACAAAAATAAATATACGGCTAAAAATGACAGCGTTAAACACCGAGATTATAAGATAAAAGTACGGAATACACGTTCTGATATAATAATTCGTATAATAACTAAGGTTTTCGAATTGAATTAATTATATTAATTTGAATCTTTGATGTAAAATAATCTAAACATGCATATCATTCAGAAATTATACAAAAATAAATAGTATTTGTAAACCTCTAAAGAAATACAACAACCAAAAATAATATCCTTTGATCTCTTTCTGTCAAGCCTCTAAATGTATGGATTGTGTCGGAATAATGAAATTTTAATCGTTTTTATGGCTATAAATAACTTTTTAAAATTAAATTTATCAAAAATGGTTAAGAATTGTTTTTGTATTTTATATAATGCAATAGATCATTCTATATATATAAACACATATTTACAAAAAAAAATGCTTGAAATTGGGTGATGAAGACCTTGATTAAATTATTTAATTGTTAGTTGAAAAAATAAATCCATAGCACAACCGAAAATTTTCAAATGACCTTTAAAATAAATAAAAAGATAAATGTTTGGTTAGTTTAGGAAAATGCTTGAAGATATAATGAAAAATATAGATAAACTATACAAACTATTAAATATTTTTTTACTTGAGTATACAATTTGAAGAGGCACCGGCACCCAAAGATATTGAATTATTCGTATTTTATAATAATCATAATTATACCTAGTAATTATACCTCTATGCCTGCACCGACATTCCATAATTATGTGTGCTAGTGTATCCTTATTTGAACAAAGAATATATTTTTATTCACCCAGTACTAATACTGATTCGAATATTACGAGCAGCTCGTATGATATTCACTAATAGTAGCTATCACTTTTCATAAAGAAGACAAAATGAAAGCATCCGTTATGTTATCAATTCTCTTTTATAATTTCTCTCGTTCTCTACTCATGTGAAAAGTGTTTGATTATTGAGACGAAAGAAAGTACAACGATCGGTGTCAACATCGATCAGGGCACTTCAGGCAAATGTCAGGTGGCGACAAATGTTTACTTCAATGGATAATTCACGAATTCTATGTTTCAACTTATTTAAAGTAACTAACGTTTATTAAAGTTATTTAACCATTTTTACTTTAACCATTTTACTTTTCAGTGATGAAAAATGTACGCTCTATGCGGAAAGTATTTGGCCAGAGGTGAAAACACTAAAAACAATATTAAAGAAAATAACGTATAAGCAGCAGCGTAAATGATATTTGAATCTCAAAACAGTTAAACGTAAAATGTGATAGCTGTTTGAAAAGTTTAAATTCAGTTTATGAAATACATTAACTTAACATTTGTTGTAAACACACGTGTAAGGATATCTTTCAGATTCAACATGAATCACACACATTTATCACAATCAAAAGGAGCTGAAATGATAATTTTAGTTTAAGAAAAACTTCTATATTTACAAATGGACAATTTCTTTTGAAGAGCAATTATATATATCATCATTTAAAAATAGAAAAGTACGTAACACTGCAGACCTCAATAAGCCGGGCCTACGTTAAAACGTCTACGGCGAAGTCATTTATAAGGTACACTAGAAACCATAACTTGCAAAAAACCATCAAACAAAGAAAACACGCGTAGAAAGCGAACTGAAATCAATACGTTCTGATATACTTAACTTAGTACGGCACATTCAGTATAAATTCCTCAACGGGGTGCATAATTTGAGAGAGAGACAATTCAATGGGATTTGTTAATAAATTATTAAATTTTCTCACAAATTGAATACTACACACTAATTGAGTTGCGCACACTAATTGATACAACACATTCAGAAAATGCGCCGTAAGTAACACATTTAAAAACTTTAAAGTATTTCAATTCGGGATGAAGATTTCCCTTTTTTAGCTATCCTCTTATTTATGGAAAGAATACGTGATTCTTGAAATGTAATGCATATTTATTTTATTTTTACATAAATAACTAACCTTTTTAAATGAAATTTTAATTTAACGGAAATAATAATGAAAAAATATATAAATACAATACTTAAAACAATCCCGTAATATATTCAAAAACATAAGTATAAAATATGAACCTAATAACAATGAATTATCCTATAGTAACAATTTTATTGAAGTTTGATGCAATTATATGTTGTAAATAAGAATTATGTATAAAAATTAAGTAAATTCTCGATTTCGTATTTTTGGAATGCTTGATATTTATAATTTAAAATTCTTAGATCAGAGGCCCGGCATATTTTAGAATAATGTGAACTTATGAAGGAATAGGAACTGTGTATATATAAAAGCAGTTGATTAGATACAATTTTAATGATATTATTATATATCTTCTTTTTCTAGATTAATTTTATATGTACAATTTTTATATTAAGTATCAAGCGGAAAATTTACGAAAAACTATTTAATTTGATTAAGGTGATAGAAATATATGATTATTTTTGCTGTGAAATGTATATTACCATAAAAATGACTAACTTATTTGATTATATGATAAAATTTGATTAAACGATAAAATGATAGTTATTTTATTAAACATACAAAATACTGTTAGTATTATACATA
This sequence comes from Coelogynopora nodosa, assembly GCA_034780555.1. Taxonomy (NCBI): domain Eukaryota; kingdom Metazoa; phylum Platyhelminthes; order Proseriata; family Coelogynoporidae; genus Coelogynopora; species Coelogynopora nodosa. Next base: position 1,544 of record JAUZND010020462.1, on the reverse strand, counting down.
TATTATATATATATATATATATATATAAACGTAATCGGTCATTTGAATGTATTTATACATGTTAATATTGCATTTTATAAATAATAAATGATAGCTCTAGGTAAATATAATCCACTTCAAATTTTGACATAAAATTTCAATTAATATAAATAACTTACATCAGGATGTCTGCGCTATTCATTGTTAGAAAACTTGTAACAGATAGATCAGAAAGAAATAACTTGTAAAAGCTCCCAAATTTCAAAGCGTGACACAATAGACCTAAATAAATTTAAAAAATGGAAACACATTGTTTATGGGAAAAGTATATAGCTCAAGTATGATTTTTAATAGTTTACATATTGTTCTACATTTAGTATCTTTTGGATCTTCATTTGTATATCGTTATTTATTTTCAATGAATTTCTACAATAAAGTCTATCAAAGGTTCCAATAATTGTTTTGGATTCCACTTCAGCGTTTCAATTCATTAACCATATTCGTGTTAATTACATAAACGCTATATTTCTCTACTTGCATAATTTTTGTAAATGTTATGCAAATAAAGTTTTTTTAAATGTTTGTTGTACATTTGATATGTTATATTGTTGGAGAGATATATGGATATCAATGAGTAAACACCATTATACAAACATCGAATTAACTGAGGTATATATAATCATTTGTAAAATGTCTGGAATTAATTAAATACAAAAAGGTTGAGGCAACCCATAATGGTCAATTACTAACTCTATAGAAAAGAAACTAAAAGCAATTTAAATGAAGATTATTATAGTTTATATACAAAACGCACTTGCATATGTTGGGAAGAAATGTTTTCCTATTTCCCAGTTATTTCATTTTTATAAAATACTATACACTTATTACAGTTCCTTCAGACTTGGTGGATCTTGTTATTTACACATACAATATATATATATATATTAAAAGTATATAAACACTTTTTGGAGAGGCAAATACGTGAAAGAATTACATCCATTTTGTTCATTTTGTCAATTTTTTTCATTTTGTCCTTTTTGTACATTTTGTTCAACTTGTCTCGTATATATATTTTTTTAATTTAGCTTTTTGTATCCATAATTAGTTATTGCATATTGATTATTACATTAACTATTTGAGAATATTTTAAACACGTGTCATTTTTCATATTTATTTACAGCTTTATCGTGCAAAATAGATATTTATACAAATGTTATCTCGTATTTGCTACTCTTAATTAATGTTATCAGAATTGTGTACAAATAAAAAACGTCAAACTAAACGTTTACAAAATTTATTTGGTTTTGCCAAAATATTTTTAAAACATTAGATCAAAACAAAGATATATCACCGCAGAAAATGTTGTGATAGGTCGCCAGGTAACCTTAGTAACTTTGCGAGTATGCACTGATAGGTCGCCAGGTATTAGTGTAACCTTGCGAGTATGCACTGATAGGTCGCCAGGTATTAGTGTAACCTTGCGAGTACGCACTGATAGGTCGCCAGGTATTAGTGTAACCTTGCGAGTACGCACTGATAGGTCGCCAGGTATTAGTGTAACCTTG
>JAUZND010020451.1:10808-25684 GCA_034780555.1 Coelogynopora nodosa | reverse complement strand
GCGCTGTAGCATTGAGATAATTATCTATTGATTAGTTTAAGCCAATGGCGACTAATTAATTAAGAAAAAAAATATATCCCAGCAAAAGCGTGAATTGCAATCTACCCTTGATATAAGTAGTTTGGATTTATAATTTTGACGAAAATAGTTAATTTATAAAGTATCAAAGTCGTGAATTCTTTCGAGTTATTATTTAGAAGCATATTCAAGTCACAATCAACAAAGAACACAATAGCAACATGTCTCATTACATTTATTAAATATAATCACTGATGGGGATAATAAATAAACAGTGAGAGTAATCAATTATCCAAAAAGTTCAATCATCGCTTTAATATTTAAAAAAATATTTCTACTAAATTAAAATAATTTTAGTTGTCTGACAAATAATTTTCGAATTATTTTTAACAAGATGGAAAGCATTAAATTGCAAAACCTTTAGACCATCCCTCACATTCGATGTCCAATTATATAAGACAATCATATGATAGTTAAATGTGAATAAGAACATTTCAACAAAACCTAATGTGATTAATACTTATTCTCACAAGTGCAAATTCGATCATTCAATTTCAATGTATTGCTGACTGCAATGCTTTTATTCGTCCCATTATATGTATATGTTCCATACAATTGAAATTCGGTGTCATCTGATTCAGTATTATTAAATACGTCTGGAATAGGAATAATTTATTTCGATAAACAATTTAACATCTCGTTAACATCTCGAACCATATATCTTTAACTCAGTTATACTTTTATTAAATGTTGATTGTATTTATAAATTAGTGTCGTAGATAATATATGACGCATGCAATTGAAATTAAATAATTATATTGGTTTCATATTATTTGATTAAAATAAAACATAATCATCACAAGTCTAACTTGCTCATTAATGTCATTATAACTACAAAAATAATATAGAAATATTTCAAATGGAAAACCGCAAAAAATAATGTTTAAATTTGACATACATTTTGTTGAATTTCCGGGGACATATTCATTATAGAAACTGTCACCATTATTCTTAAACGTGATATAATACCCTTCATAGGGTTTCTGATGATCCCAGGTTATAGTTCGGAAACATGTGCGGACATATGCCAACTTTATCGTATCAACAGCTGAAAAAAATATAATTACTTAATACTTTATTAGAATAATAATATTATAATTATAAAAATTTATAACATTTATTATAAACACATTTTAATGTGAATATATGATATACATATATACACACATATATATATATATATTGTATATGTGTTTTTATATATTCAAAATGATACAGACTCAATTTTTTTTGCTATAATAATAAATAGTAAATAAAAAATAATAAGTTATACATAATAAATAATAAATAAAATAAATAAATAATACATTAATACATTTAAAAAAATTAAAATTATAAATAATAAATAAAACATATTAAATAATAAATACAAATAATAAAAATAAACAATGAAAAATAAATAATAAAAAATAATAAAAAATAATAGAAAATAATAGAAAATAATAAATGAATATTAAATAATATATAATACATAATAAATAAATATTAAATAAATAATATATAAATAATAAATACACTTTAAATACATTGATAATAAATAAATAATAAATTAATAATACATAATAATAAACATATCCGAATATACAGCAACTGCATTGATATCAGTTTTCTTACGATTGCACCTGCAACTTTTCTGTTGTATGATTTTCATCACAATATCTATTAAAAGGTGTATCTTGCAGAACTCGACATGGCTTGTTTTGCAGATAACAGTGCGACTGTAAATTCAAAAATTACTTCAAGTAAGTCAGCGCTGGAATTATATTTCCGTCTTATTGCACGGTACTAACAGGAAGTAGGGTAGCCATTGACATACATATTCTACGGTAAACTGTTCAAACAACGATGTGAGACTTTCCTAGCAGATTATTACGTTTAACAAACCATAAGGTTTTATCGCAATGTCTTGCATGCATTTTTTGTTTTTACATTTATATAGATCCGGCCTATTCGCTTTCCAAATCAATCTCCATTCGTTTTTGTAGACTTTCAGAATCGGATCCCTTTTCCAAAACATATTAAAAAAATACTGTCTTGTAATCCTTGTCCGTCCACATCAAAATTAGGAACATGTAACAAATGTGTATTATATCTACTTTAACAGAAACATGTATAATTATTATTCATTGATTTATTTAATATTGTACACAAGAAGGTTCTCAAGCAAAACAGAAGCTTACATGAAATTCTGTAAACATTTTTTAATTTGCAACATATTTTCGATTTATGTAGTGTATACCTTTGTTTAATTGAATATCCTAGAGGTCTTTTAACCGGCGTTTAATATAAAAAAATTATAATATTATTAGTTATGCTAAATTGCATAACTTAATTTTTAACAAACATATTATGTAGGTATTTATTTAATAAAGTGACGCAATATTATATTCACAAAATATAGATGCTATTATGTAATTATATTATGTAACTGTATGTTATATAACCAACCCATAACTGCTTAACATATTTTAGATTAAACATAACGTGATTGATGAGTATAAATAGTGTACAAAAGTTCACTTGTCACAACAATATCTACATACAATATAAGATCTACGAGTCAGCAGCAACAAAACTATTTAATATGTTAGATATCTGTCGACTAATTAATAAATAAGCATAATGCAATACTTTGTAATACTTAATCATATTATTATGTTTTAAGAATAAATGATCGCTTTTATACAAACGCAATTACTAATCTAACAAACTTAATAATTGGTGGTTGCTTTATGAAAAAGTAATGATTGGACATCAATAATTTTTGATTAGTCAATAATAAGTAGTTTTCTACAGTGAACAAGTTATTGATTTACATAAGTAACTCTTACTTGTAGAATAATTTATGTTTTAATATATTACTTCCTTTTTAGAACGAAACGAATTAAATGCCATGTCCTAATCGATCCAATTATCTTAATGTCATAATCTTAAATTTGTTAATTTTAAATATTTTAAAAGGTTATTGTGGTACTATTTTATTATAAACGCATTCATATGATATTAAGTCAATGCGACTTACTTGTACACTTTTTATGGTGCAAATTTATTGGTTTGGTTACGGTAATTGTATGTTTCACTGTCTTTCTCGAAAAGAATACTGCAAACACTTGAAATCTGAGACTTTCTGGTTCTGAATTGTTGAATGTATCTGCCAAATTCATAAATAAAAAAGGAATTGTGATATCACATTTCAAACACTATATAATATTATTAGGAATCGTGTAGACTTTGGATAACCACCTCCCTCCCCAAATAATACTTTTCCGGCTGATATTACTGCTTATGTGGCGATTTCAACAAGATCAAGAGCGCATTCATGTAAATTAATGGCGCGAATTTAGAATTTACTATTAAAAGGTGATCCAAGATAATATATTGATCCTTCCAACTCTATCCATGAGCTTTTTTTATACATTATCTTTCCATTATCGTCTACATTTGCCAATTTCCCAAAACTAATTTCAGGCATAATAGAGTATTTTTAAATTTCAAATTCCACTTAAAAGACGGTCAATGACCGAAAGTGGGCCCAACCACACATATTTGGCTTATGCATCATTAATACTTTGATTTATAATACTGATTCATATCTAAATAGGTTAGTAATTATGGCAAATCTAAAAGAGTAATTAATATTTTGAAATGCAATTTAAAATATGGTCTAGGGCCCCCAAGAGTATCTAACATTAAAATGATTAAGAATGAATACATGTATGTATAATATATATGTTTAATGCTTTATACATTTAAATACGTTTTATTTACTAATTGGTTTTACGACTAACAATTAAAAAATCACAATTTATTCAGCTTTAATTTGCTTTCAAATAAATACGTGTATTTTGCCTATAACTCTTCAATGCTTTGATTTATATAATTTCTTCATATCTAAAAATCAAAATGATGATGGTAGACCTCATATTATATTTAATAATATAAAATTCCATCAAAAACATGGCCCAGTGTCACAAAAATGATTCTCCCAAATACACATGTATGCCTATATATTCAGTGACAATGCTTTGATAGAAATAGAAATTAAGGTAAATTTATTTCGGTAAAAGCAAATAAATATGATAAACCTCATTGACATAAATACAACTGTATGTAAATTCAACGTAGCAAAACATTTAAGAATAATTGTTTTGTAATTAAGCCTATTTTAATTAATGTATGTAAAAGTAATGATAGGAAAGACAGAAGGAACGAGGAGAAGAGGTAGACCAAATACGAATTGGATTGACTACATTCACAGAAAAACTGGAAAGAATCTGTGGAACCTTCGAAATATGGCAGAGGGTCGTGTTAATTGAAGGAAATTCATCCTGGGAGTCGCTAAAAGTCGGCCTCGACTTGATGGCACCAGGTAACCAGGGAAGGTATTTGCGCGGTCACATTCACATTATACATTTTAATACCTTATTTTTAACTTCAATTAACGAAATAGAAAAAGGAATTCTACTGTTAAATGATGTATTATTTACAGCAATTGAAGTAAATTGTAGTTTTGTTTGTTAGCTGACGTCACAAACCTAACAGATTGTACTAATTGTAAAGTATTAAATAAACACTGCAAAAAACAATCATTATTATTTTTAATTCATTTGATCAGAATAATTTTAAATAGATTTTTTTAATAAAAAAACATAGCAAAATATTAATAATTGAATAATAATTAAATATCATGTTTTGTAGAATTAAGTAGTATAACAAAAAGGAATTCTAAACAACACAAATAAGATAAATGATGCTGATATGGAAGAAAACAAATAATAATAAACGAATTAGCAGATTATCTAAATGATTGAAAAACATTCATAACATGATTTTATTAAATGATAACTTTATATGACCAAGAGGAAATATTTAACACAATATAGAATAATATAGACACTGCAGGAAATACCATGTGGTATCACTAACGGACCATTTCAATGACGGACCATTGAAATTATATCGAAACAATACACACACTTAGAGTAAACAGAAAGAGAAGTAGACCATCAACAATGGTGTATTTTTATTTCACATTCATATGAAATACAATTACACATTTATTATTGATAAACATAATATATGTATGTTTAGAGATTCAATCATTAAGAATAACTGTCCTTCATGCAATAAAGCTATTGTTAGAAATCTTGCACACTTAGATGGTTTACATAAGGCGCTGTTTAACGCAGAGAGCTCACTTCAGTCGACTACGGATTGTTAATGTCGAATTTTCTTATCATTTAACCGGACAGACATTTTACTACATAAATATTCAAATAAAAAATGTTCCCCCTCTCAACTCCAAATATAACTCATTTGAGCAGGTACCTATGAAACACAATTACAAAGTTGCCACATTGCACGGATAACAATCAACACATTATGTTGTACAAGAAAATAGCTGAATAATCAAGAGTCAGAAAATAAAACACTGCAATTGTAAATGATATACATAAAAGCCTACAGGAGAAATTGCACTTGCCGTATTTGAAATACAGAGATGTGTTTTTATGTGATTTTTATGCGTTAATTTTAATATCGATCCTGATGGGTAAGAACTTTTCGTCAATAAAATGCATGTGGTGGTGCTCTGCATATACATGTTGGACCATACAATGATGGAAACTGCACAAATATTTGCACAATTCAGTAGAAAAGCATATCATTATATATATATTATTACTTTTCCTTCTTGTTCATTAAAAAAAAATTATTTGTATTGTATACTAATACATTCTACTTACATTGTTTCCCTTGTTGTTGAATATTTTCAAATATACTTCCATTTTCGGAATGCACTATTTGAATACGAAAATGGTCCATGTTATTCGTCAGTAAACCTGACCAACTGATATATCGGTAACATAAATTGTGATAACCCATGTTCACGTTTGTTTCAGAAACTAGATAACATAAATATTGATATTAAATAAATATACTTATATTTGAGACAGCTTCTTTTCTATTAGTTATGAAAATAATATACGATCTATATTTAAAATGTCATTGTTGCTATAATTTTAATAAATCATAAATACATATTATGATTTATTGTATCATGTACATCACTAGACTTTCGAATACAAATATATTAACAATCACCATAATAACAATATACATTCATTATTTTTTGCGCATAATGAATTAGTAACGCTGTTTATTACTTTGGAAAATACTTTATTATTATTATTACTATTTTCTCCGAATGCTTAGAATACCTTGAACTCCTCCAAACGAAATTATCGATGTGTTAAAAGGCAATAATTCAAGTTATCCAGTTTGGCATTCCGGTATCAAGTATCGAAAATATCGAAAAATAAGCACTAACATTAATATATCCTTAAACAGAACCTAAGCCGATACTCTCCACATCTATCAAATGTCTCCCCTGTTTGAACGAAGAGCTGCCCCATCCTCCAGCTTCTTCAAAACAATAGTTGAATTTTAACGAGCTAGCACAGTACTAGATCCTTACATCTTTACTTATCTAGGAACAAAACTCGTACTCGACCGTCATTTATTTTTGTCTTGATTAATTATCTATTCATTCATTCATTCATCCGAACAAACGGAAACAACTTGTAGGGATATTTTGTTGAATCTAGTAGGACATATTTGAAGTCTAAAGTATGTTGTTTAATTTTTAAATATATTTAGATTTGTATATTGAGTCAAATATTTGAATAAATGTATAAACTATAAATTTAAAATATATAAACAAGTCCAAGTCGTATTATCACATTTTTTCACTTACCATTGCACTTCTTTTCGTGTATTTCGATCCAATCAGATATTGGTATTTGGCGACCACTTGTCTTTCTCGATCCATATATTTGAAAGTAAAACTTATCCGGTTCAGAATTGTTAAATATGTCTATTTCAAAGAAATAAAAAATAATGTGTTTGGTTATTTGCTTACAAATTCTATTTAAAATGAATTAGTTTCAAGTTATCTCACATGTTCGTTCTGTGACATTGAACGTTTCGTAAATATCCGCTTTATTCGTAGATATTTTAATATCAAAATATGTATAATTCAACTGTTTCCATGACAGTTTCCGAAGGCAATTATTGATATACGTCTTAGTGATGTTTTCAACTGGGATAGAACATACAAAAATGTATACACAAATCGAAATTGCAGAATTTTGTATGATATATAATTATATAATTAGTAGTGTATAATGCACATTATTCAAATTTCGATGAAAATGTGTCGTTATAATTGTCCAGGTATTTAAACTATTATGAATTATGCATTATAAGTAACAAACATGTTACTGCAGAGAACCATTAATATAGAAAACGCTCTAGTTATGGGAGAAGTCAAATTATTCATTACAAATTTATATAATTTAATATATTATAATTGTAAATATTCATCAAAAATTGTCATTAGAAGTTTAATTAAAAAGAGGTTACAATGTTTTAATAGTCAAACAATATAATGTGGAGTGATTCTTTTATAAAATGTATTTAATTTATAAAGTATCAAAGTCATAACATCCTTGATTTTGTTTATTTAAAAAAATATTCAAGTAAATGTGTTTCATTATTTAAAAATATATCCAAATAAGTTTAATTAATTTCAAACTATTCAAAAGAAAAATAAACTTCTGTATAAATTTAGACCAATCCCTCACATTCGCTGTTTGTAACACCATTTCAACTACATTTCAACTAAAACGAATGTGATTTATACTTATTCTTACATTTACAAATTCGATCATTCAATTTGATATGATTACTAACTACGATGCTTTTAATTGTCTCGTTATATAGATATGTTCCATATAATTGAAATGTGGTGTCATCTGATTCAAGGTTGTCAAATACATCTGAAAAACAATTAAAAAGTTTACTGTAAAGTTTTGAAATATATTCATTATTATACAAACAGTTTGTAACGTCAGTACCATAGCGTAAACTATTAAAAATAATAAAACGTAATAATTAAAAAATGTATGTTTGTAGCAGAAATGTATTTTGTTAAGGATTATGTACAATAGATAAGTATTTTCGATTTTTTCTTTCTTTTTCTAAAGCTAACATGATTATACTACCCATTAAAATGTATAGATTGGAGTTGCAGTAATTTTAAAAAGTTAACATTTTTATGTTGTGAATATTATAATTAATGCATATGTAAATGATAAATAACAACCGACGTAATGCTTAATTCCACTGTGATTAGTTTGTGTAATATTATATATATATATATATATATATGTTTTTCTTAATGTTTAACATGGGAAATGTTTTTTGTGAATCTAATGTATATTTACTCAATTAAAATGAGGAACAGATTAGTATTGGGTGGTTCAGCGTAAACTTAGACAGATATATATATATATATATATATATATATATATACAGTTTAATGTGCTATACTACCACGCTGTACTGCGTGAGAACCAATTCTTACTACCACTGAACAACCGAAAGAGCCACTGTTATGAGGGCAAATGGTATAAAAGCGGTATAATACCTTCCTTTTGAGGCAGGCTGTAGAGGGACAGTGAGAAACTCCTCCCGCCCGTAGCCTTAGAGTGATACCTTAGGCAAGTGTCGGTAACCACTTAGCCTACCGCACTAGGATTATGGTGAAGACATCGGTAGAAACTTGGAAGGTCCTCTGGACGAGAAGATCTTTCTCTAAGACAACGGTCAGAGGAATCATAATGACCAAGCGGAAGTTCTCCACCTTTTAATGAGGTACTGTGACGAGAAAAGACGTGAGACCCTATCACAGTATTTATTGTCTCAAGAAAATGTCAATGACGAATACAATCAACGATTCCATTATTGCATCTAAAAATAGGCCCTCTAGGCTAGAAGAACGCCAAAACATATTACCAGGGCAGAGCAGATGGGAGTCCCTAGTATTACCATTTCTGGATCAAAGCCCTCGATCTCACAAAGGGTATTTTGGCGGCATGGTGTCGGGCAGGAAAAGAGCAGTCGACAGCTTTGTTTCATGCATTAACGACTGAAAATAGCAACGTGGAATGTCAGATCTATGAATATAGACAAGCTTCCATTTCTCACAATAGAGTTGGAGAAACTCAGAATCCACGTGGCAGGAATATCAGAAATGCGTTTCCCGGGTAAAGGACATACAGTTTGCGACAAATAATGGATACACAATATACTCCTCTGGACAATAGAAACTAAGATTGCATGTTGTTGCAATGTTCATCGCAAAAGAGACAAACAATACCGTCATGGGCTACAACCATGTCAATGAGCGTCTAATGTCCATCCGTTTGCAAACAAAACCTGCCAACATCCTCGTCATTTAGGCATATGTTCCAATGAACAAAGTCAAAGAGAGGGACACTGACCTTTTTTTCGAAGAACTGCTGTTTTTGTTAGAAAAACCTTCAAAGAAAGATGTGATCATAAATACTAGTGATTTCAATATCAAAGTAGGTGATGACCACGAAGGAATGGATAATGTAAAGGGTTCTTGTGTGCCCTAATCGAAGAACCAAATCAGGAACAATAATTCTTAAATTATGCATCTCTAATCAACTTGTGTTTAATCACGCATTTTGAACTACATCCTATGAGGTTATACACCTGGACATCTGTCGATGGAAAACATTTACTCAGATAGACTTTATGTTAATACAAAATAGATTGCAATCGATTATTCAGTCTGTACGAAAGTTATGAAACAACACGCGACAAGAACCAGGAACGATTGAACAAACATAAAACAAGGGATTTAAAATTGAGATCAAAAACCATTTTCAAGAATTGATGGATCAAGAAGAAAAAACAAAGCCAGATGAAATGTAGACAAAGTTAAATATTGCAATACTGAACAGTAGTAGGGAAAGATGCGCTTTATATCACCCCCCTAGAAACGTAAAATTATTTAGAATTTTCGCGCTAATATTTTTTGATTTTTTTTCAGCCAATCAGAATCGAGTATTTAAGTTTTAGTTACTATGGCTTCCTATTAGCCGATTTAATCAATGTCAAGGTCGTTTCCGACTAATTCAAGGTCATTGAGTTCGATTTTACTAATTACAAATTGATCAGAGGTATCCTATTGATAGTAATCGATCATTCAAGTACATTTATTGATTTTCCCCCATTACGATGCATTGTAGCCATGCAAAGTCCGATCCGGGTGATTTCAATGGGGATTATGACTAAACCAAGGTAGCTGAGTTCGATTTTCCTACTTACGAATTGATCAGATGCACCCTTGTGGTAGTAATCAATCGATCAAGTACATTTTATGGATTTTTTATAGAACTTTAAAAATAATAAAAATATTTAAAATGAAAAACAGTAATAAGTAGTGTTGAAATTGAAACATACATTTTGTTGAATTTTCAGCGACATATTCAATATAGAATATGTCAGCATTATTCTTAAATGCAATATAATACCCTTCATAGGGCTTCATAGACCTAATCACAAATACTAATACATTTTAATAACAAAAATGATAGGAAAATTACTTTTGAAAAACACATTTATTTATTTTATATTAACCTACATCTTGTTGAATTTGTAGCAAAATGTTTTTTGTAACTTCCACCGTTATGCGTAAACCTGATATAATACCCCTCATAGGGCTCCTGATGAGTCCAAGTTATAGTTCGGAAACATGTGCGGACATATGATAACTTTATTGTATCAACAGCTGGAATATCATTTACGTAATTTATTAATAATGCATTTAAAAATAAATTTTAGGAATAAAATGTGATCATTAAATAATAAATAATTGTTATCTACATATTAATTACAATTGTATTTATATCAAATACAGATATTTTAGCATCATGCTATTTTGCATTGTTTCCTAATATAGAAATATACAAACTATTCATTATTTGTTTTCAAAAAATATCAGTTATGTATAATTCATTATTGCTATGACAATCCTATTAATCAATTTATTTTTAAATATATAGATAATATTCGTAGTAAGACAGCTATTTAATACATACAGAGACTTGCGTTACTTGCATTATCTTATCAAAATAATCCGCTAACAAGAATACTTAATGTGTTACATTTCGAAATGCAATATATATATTTAATAACATATTTTAATTTGTTTTTACGAAATGAATGAAGAAAAATATAATAAATAGTTATATTTGTAGGTATATTTATTTAAAATTTCTTAAATTATAGACTTATAACAAATAATCATTTAAACATGTGGAACGATGCATACTTATGTAATATGCACACTATATTGTATTACTTCAATATACTTCGCTGTCCTAAATGTTATACAAATTTGACTAAATTGTTTGTAAAATGTATCTTCTTCATGATATTGATTTTCATCAATAAGTCAAACTAGTTAATAATGAATATTTAAATGATGATGTTTCATACAAACGTACTGTCTGCTCATAAAAAAATTAGAGTTGTTAATTTTATTAAATGAATTGATTGATAATTATCAATATGATTATGTAATGCTGTATTTCGGAGAAGTCATTGCTTTGTTTGGATAACTCATAATTGTTAAGCTATTTGGTTTTTAAACATAAAATGTCACATTTTCTAAAGAAATACTTTGGAAGATTTTATTTATAAAATAAGCATAAACATATTAAGTCGGGTCGAAAGCGATGGGTAACCTGCACCCCCCGGAAATCAATATATTATCGGTGTCTCTATATTTAAAAAAATGCGTAGAAAACGATTAGCAATGTTGACAAGCTGGTAAAATGTTTCAATTACCCTTTTTTATGCAAATTTGTTCCGCCATTACCGAAAAAACATTATTTGGTCATGTTTGTGTCAATAATCATGATAACTAAATTAATAAGGTGTCTAACCCCTATTATGAGGGGCATAAATAAAGAAAATAACGTTCATGAAGTGACAACTCACCTCGTTGTCATATTATTTTGAAAATATTGTCAAAATCAAAAGAAACAATATTTGAATAAGTTAATATCATTTATTTATATTGTAGTATTGTACAGGGTGTCCGTAACGTTTATCCGCAGTGAACATGTGCTAACAAAGCTAAACAAAATGTACAATCTAATTATTATCAATTGACTATGCTCTAGATGACCAGATGAGTTTGCCAGTCACGTCGTCATGATCAGACCATTTCACACATCCATGAACGATATGGGGTTGCTCACAGGCCACAACATGTGTGGTTCTGGATATACTGAGCTTCTATTGGAGGCACAGTTATTTGTCAGGTGACAAATGGATCCCTGAAAGGCGTTTTTAGTGGATGGCATACGCCAAGTCCCTCTTCTGTCTTAAAACTGTTTATCAGGCAATGAAGAGGCTGTTGCTGCAGAGGTTCATCGATGAGGAGAACATCTACATTGCAGATCCCACTGCACTCCTCAACGTCGTACAGTCATGCAATTGTGGAAACCTCAACGACCCTAAGCGACCCTCATATTAGACTGTTATCCTCATCGACAAGTATCGCTCATATGAAGAGAGAAGGTGCTCAAGGGTCACCTGGGAAAGACTGCAAGCTTTTGGATGTCCTTCATCACTCACTCTTATCTCGTATTCATGCTACTCCACTCTGTAAAAACCTACAAAATCTGGTTATTCTACAAGGGTACACGAGAGATGGCAGATATATTTTTTGCATTGGATTTGTATAGGTTTGTATAATCAACATACATATAATATGCAATAGGTTCAATATTTATGGATGAATTCATTCCATATTATATTGCATACACAACATGATAATTGGTCACTCTTATCCATAGATATCTGGCTTAGATAGAGGTATATCTGACTAGCATGGATAATACACACCAAGGGATTTACTCACCAAGAGTTCAATCGTGGTGGCCCTTTCGATGATACCAAGAGCGTTTAGTGTACTCGACAAAACAATGGCAGAAATGTGCATGCGTTTTGCTAAATCGTAAGGTAATTTGGCTCTTGAATTGCATCCGGTATTATTAGAAAATTGTAATAGTTGCAACATGCATTAGAAAAGTTATTAAAAGTATAAAAATGTGCTCCGTCCTTTCAGATGGCTTCCTGGTTTGTACAGTCAGTTTGGGGCAAACCAGAAGTTGTGTCGCACAAACTACGAACGTGCCAATTCTATGAAAAGATACTCGAAATGGTGAACCTCATTGATTATCCAGACGTCCCGAGGGCTGAAAAACACAGTTAGTTGGAAAAGGCCGAGATCAAGAAGAGTGAGGAGGCGCTTTTCTCACTACTTTCAATAACTTAACTAATCATTTCATCGTCTTTGATCAGGGGAAGCTATACTCCATGGGACCAGGTGCTCCTATATTTCCCTACGTTGAGCAGGATGTGCTGCAAGCAGAATTTATGAATAAGCCGGCAAAAGCTGACTTCATTAAACTACTACAGAGTGGATAATCAGGAAGCTTCTTCAACCCTATCAAGAGGAAGATACTCAAGACGATAGAGGCCTGCAACAAGAAAGTCACGCTTACATCCTCAAAGGGAAAGGTAATCAGGTTTTCCGATGCCAGAATATATTCTACAGTACAGCATGTCTTACGCTTTTGTATTGCTATATAATACACATTGTATTACCATGTTACATATATTTACGTATAATTCCCGCTCATCCAGTACCATGCGCAAAGTAACTTTACATCCTTCTCCTCGTCATGTCTCAGAAGCAGGATGTATCATTGGATTTAGACGAACACATGACATACAGCCTAATGTCTGTGCCACCCAGTCTTGGGACACCAGATGGGTTTTTCTCGAAGACTAACAAAGAGTTCATACTATTTCATGCACCTTCTGGAAGACGGTACAACCAAAAGTCTCCCATACCCGAAGGATAAAGTCTGCATACAAGATGGCATGGTACTGCTTCCCATCCTGTAAAATCTTCCTCCGACCTGTGGAGAGATATGCCTACAAGTGGTCGACCAAATAGTGGCCAATAGTCACTTATTGTTGTCGACTGGTTGCTCATCTAGTATCTATCAAATCCCAGTAGAGGTTGAGGCGTGGTAGCTCAGAGGTGGTTATTAACCGTTTTATGAAAACGTGCGCATAAACCCATTGTAGAGAAGCCAAAACCCTATGATGAAGGACAAAAATAGATGAGGACGGTCAGAGGAGTCTTGGAACCTCGATGGTTATACTATACAGTACTTCCAAACTCGCTTGTTGATCTCCCCGTCAACGATGACTCTGAATATGATGAGTCCAATAAAGAGGAAACAGAAGAGGAAGTATACTTTCTCGGATTCATTGACAGCGATACGTTATAGTTCGTTTTGCTTTACTACATGACCATGTACATTATTGTTTTATTACTGATATTTATTCAAAATAATGTATTCAAAAATATTTTTAACTAAAAAAGGAATGTAAACCATTATTTAGTGCCATTTTTATTTATTATTTAACATACAAAAACAAACACACAATAACAAATTTAATAATACTTTTGCAAACATACAATAACAAAAGTATTTAAATTTCCTGATAAAAGAGCTAAAAATGTTAATGATTGATAAAATGTACGTATTAACATGTCAAGACTCAATTAGT
Organism: Coelogynopora nodosa; assembly: GCA_034780555.1. Taxonomy (NCBI): domain Eukaryota; kingdom Metazoa; phylum Platyhelminthes; order Proseriata; family Coelogynoporidae; genus Coelogynopora; species Coelogynopora nodosa. Next base: position 11,074 of record JAUZND010020451.1, on the reverse strand, counting down.
TAATACAGAAATAGTATATCATGGTATCACCTGGATTTTTATTTTAACACTTTATTTTTATTTTTACATTTTATTTATTCAGATATCATAATTATTGACGAAGATATTTACAACAAATAATTTGTCGGTAAAAAAGGGTGCGTGGAACATTTTGCCAACTTGTTAACAATATATATTAACTTGTATATGTTAACTTGTATATGTTAACTTGTATATGTTAACTTGTATATGTTAACTTGTATATGTTAACTTGTATATGTTAACTT
>JAUZND010020451.1:0-10708 GCA_034780555.1 Coelogynopora nodosa | reverse complement strand
GTATTTGTTAACTTGTATTTGTTAACTTGTATATGTTAACTTGTATATGTTAACTTGTATATGTTAACTTGTATTTGTTAACTTGTATATGTTAACTTGTATATGTTAACTTGTATATGTTAACTTGTTTATGTTAACTTGTAGCTAATCGTTTTCTACGCATTTTACTCAACCTAAATACATCGATTAGATTTGGATTTCCGGGGGTGCAGGTTACCCCTATCTTCCTACTAGAATAACTGATATTATTATTCATAAACATGTTATTATAAACGTCTATTGAAATTATAAAAAATGAATCAATATTAATTGTATATTAAGTTATTGCGACTTACTTTTGCACCGTTTACTGTGCACATTTATAGTCTTGGTCACGGAAATTGTACGTTGCTCCTTATTATTCTTCAGCATATATTTTCCAAACACTTGAAAACTGAGAAGTTCCGGTTCTAAATTGTTGAATGTATCTGCCAAAGTTATAAATGCAAACGGCATTATACAGGGGAAACTACATTATACTTAATATATCATGTTTGTACTGTGTTGTATGTATATATTCATGTAAGTTTATTTTATTATACACTACGTCATGTATGAATGTATTTACAAACATCTGGATACCAATCCATACTTGGTTCCGATTGGCACTGCAAAAGTTCCACTGTTCCGATCGGCTATGCAAAAGTTGTTTTTAATGTAACGTGATATAAGTGTTTAAATGTATAATTTAAATATAATAATAATAATTATTATAATGATAAATAATATATTTAATATATTAATAAAAATGATATTAATATATATATATAAATAAATAATAATGGTTAAATAACGGATTTCGATTGCTGTGAGTAGCTTCCCGATATACCTAGTTATGCTAGTTTGCGACTTTTGATTATGTTTTTAATTATATTAACAATTCATGTAAAGGCAGTCACTCTTCAGATTAGTATTAAACGAATATTACATCTTGAATGTGTTATGATTGCGGTACTCAGCGATATATGTTTATAATAATTAAACATTATTTATAGTTAATAATCGGTTGTATCAATAATTGATGTAATCATACATTTAAAAAATAATCCACAGTAATTGACATAAAAGTAAACTGAACAATATTACCACCTTTGTAATATAATAATTATTGTTACTATCGAAAATTCTAATTGTTGTATTACAATGATATCGGGAAAAAATTACATTTCGGCGATTAACGTGTAATTAAAATTTTGCGATACATGAATGACAACATTTATGTACGGCAAATATAAACCGAACCAGATAATAAGTAAAACACATGATACAAAAATAACATTGTCAGTCATTTCCATACTGATATCTATGATTTGTTAATATTGATCATGCATCCTTTGAAAGTACCCGTGAACTGGAGGGTTAATTCAGAATTGCCGCGATCTGTGACGGAAATGGATGTTTGATCATTTGGTTGTAAAAAATATATTTGGTTGTTTGACTATTTTTTTCCACTTTGAGAGTTCTATTAGCACGACAAGACTATTTTTCAGAAATAATGCTGATGCCTCTGTTAACAACAGGAAATGTCAGATACATGTGACCGCTCGTATTCCGATAAGACTGTTTGGAGAATAGCATGATCCTTCTTTGGTTTGTTAAGAATAATAGTAAATAGCGCAAATTCTGAGAAAGATGGTTAACTGATAATATTTCGCATCCGATATCCGTAAACACTTTATTTATCCTCTGATTGGTTGGTTAATTTCAGACTGTGCCTTAGCCTCATTCATTTATTTAATATGTAGTTATTGTTTAATATTGGTAAAGTCTGCGGTATCTAATACTTTAAAAATCACATCACTTTACGTTTTTAAGTATTGGAAGAATGATTGTTTTCAGTTTATTTGTGCCGAAATAATCACTTAGATTTTAGAGTTCCAAAGGACTGATATTGAAATCATTCATTCTAGACGAATATTTCCATAATTTGCATTTATGATGGCCGGAATTTGGTTGCCGTATAAGTCTAAAATCATTTCCTCAGGAATTATTTAAAAATCAAGAAGTCCTTCCTAATTCTGATCTGATATCACTCTACTGATATGGATAATTTTGATTTATTATGAATGTATTGATTATAACAACAGTATTACATTAATGGGTTTGCAGTACATGATTTGTACGACACGACGCCCCTAAACTAATATTTGCATAACCATTATAAAAATACTATATTGTAAAACCAAAATGATAATTTATTATGACGACGACAAGATTGTAATACAATTAATTACACACTTGATTTATATACAGGTAGTTTTCAACTGTTTATATTGTTCATTTATTGATTACTGTTTATTATATCGACACAATATATTTAAATTAATAATTTGTAATCTAAAATACTCAACTTACATCGATTCTTCTGTAGTTTAATATTGTCAAACGTACTACCATTTATTGAGTGTTCAATTTTAAATGTAAAATAGGCCATGTTTTTCGTCAGTAAACCGGACCAACTGATATCTCGATAACATAAATTGACATAACTCATGTTCACTTTTGTTTCAGAAACTAGATGATACAAAATATTTGTATGTTTGTATTGCAAATAAATATACATATTTTATTGCCTATTAAAATTTGAAATTTATGAATATAACATTCAATCCACTATCCTTTATCAAATATCAATTATTGTCAGACACTATTCACTGCCGTTAATATGTTATTTTCAGAAAATTAGATTTAACTATATATTTAATAAAATGTACTTATAATAGTCATAACAAATAGTATAAACAGGATTATAGGAGCACATTATAAGAACACTATATTTGAAAAATATAAATAAATTCATGATTGACGTAAGGCAAAAGCTTTCAAAATAGAGAAAAAACAAACTAATTAATTATTTTTTAAATAATATACATTTTATTATTACACATTTTCTAATTATAAAATAACCTTCATTATGTTAGATTTAAACATAAGGTTAATTAAAACAAAGCGATGAACTGAACAAAACTTAGATACAAAAACAAAGACTTTGATGAATGTTTTAAAAATGATAATTGTTTAAATGTTCTCAAAAATGTTCAAAATATATAATATTTACTTTACAAATTAGTAGGACAATTTTAAATTTAAATAAAATTTAAACAAATTTAAACAAAATTAGTTATTAATTTAAGCTACATGTTCTGTAAATTGGAACAAATGTTGGATGACGTAGTACCTGTATCTAGAAATTGATTTTTAATCTAATTTAATGTATATTTGTATTGGGATTATTTAAATTAACAAAATAATATTCTAATGAACTGCACACAATCAAATATTTGTACAGGTATGGTTAAACAAATTCTACATTTTCGTATTCAACTATTTCATTTTATATAAGATATTAGATTATGATCAGAAAATACTAATGTTTATCAATTATGGTTAAAATTTTTAATACGTTACAATTTAGACTTCATTATGTTTTCTTCCGATTGTTACTATAGCTTAAGCAATTAAAAATGGATGCAGAAGCAATGACTCATTTATTTGAAATATATTAAAGATACAATTATTTTCAATAAGAACTTTTATTGACACAAATATCATCACATACCGTAGCACTTCTTTTTGTGTATTATGTTCCAGTCAGTTATTGGTAATAGTTGATCCATCGTGTTTCTCCATCCAAATATTTGTACATAAAATTTCTCCAATTCAGAGTTGTTGAATGTGACTGGTAAACAAAACACAATACATTAAACTTGGATTTCAAAGTGCTTTTAGACAAACTAGGTTCCAGTAATCTTACATGTTGATTCTGTGACATTGAATGTTTCGTAAACGTCATTCTTATTTATTGATAAACGAATACTAAAAAAAGTATAGTATAATCTTTTCCATGAAATTGTCCGCAGGCAGTTATTGATGTACGTCATAGTGATGTTGTCAACTGAGAGAGAAATCATTTGAAAAAATTAAATACTTGCTCCACTATGGAATATTTACTGCATGTTTTAAATTATAAATTTAGTCCTAATTTTAAACAAGTAAGATGAGCCAAGTTTTAAAATATTATATAATTTTCTATTACAGTGACTAGTGTTAGTACTTATAGTATTATGCATCAAAAATAATCATCCAATGTTTAATCATTCAATGTTAAAATTCATATTATCATTATTAAATTGAGATTTGCAAACATGTAGCATATGTTTTCAGTCGTGTTGGATCAGGAATTAACTTTTATTTAATATCTTAAAACGAGGTAGAAGTCAATACTTTATTTAGCATTATAACTAACATATTTTAATCAAACAATATAAAAATTACTAAATTTAACATATATTGCTCCCAAACATGTTTTATGCAAATTAATCCACATGTTTAGTTTGATACTTACGTTTAGGTCAATGTACAATGAGAAATAAACCCTTTTTATAAATTAATGTAATCATGCCATAGTCCTACTTGCGGATATCATTGATTTATCACATATAGCTTAAATCACATTAATTATACAATGAAGTCAAAAGTATAATGACATATTTCCACAGAATGACTTTGAAAATATGCAGTCATTTAAAACAATAAACATTAAATTGACAACGTCCTGTATAATGCAACTGAGTTTTACTAACAAAAAATGCATCAGTGATATACATTATAAGTTATATTGATAGTGAACATTGTTTGAAAAAAGTAAACCATAATAAATTATAACAAGTATAGAGAATTTTGTCAATTTTATTTAATATATTATGTATCAAAAGTGTAACGCCTTCAAAAATATATTATTTAAAATTATTCAAAATATAGTCAACAAAGAGAACCTAACAACATAACTCCTAATTAATAATGCAATATTATATTTTTGTGATTATTGAACCAATTTATAACATTCACTATTTAAAAAAGTCGGTCTTCAACGTTACTAAAATGTTTTGTATTAAAGTTTACAAAATATATACATTTGTGGTCCAAATTATGTTACTTTTTATCAACATTTATGATAGGTATTCCAATTGTTAAACAATAATGTGTCATGCACATAAAATAACTACATTCCAACTAAAATAAATGTTATAAATAATTATTCTTACATGTACAAATTCTATTGTTTAATTTCTTAGTATCGCTGACTACGATGTTTTGCATCTTTTTATTATATGTGTATGTTCCGTACAATTGGAACTCGGTATTATCTGATTCATAATTGTTGAATACGTCTGAAAAAGCAAATTATTGAAACCGATAAAGAGTTTATTGCCAACATATAACACATATTTATTATTATACAAATTGTATAACCATACATCTTATAAACATATGACACAGTGTTAATTGTATCAAATAAAAAATACATTTTGAAGCAGATATTACAAACTGTTTTCATTCTGTTAAACTGTTACATTCAGTTTATAAATAATATCGCTCACGTATATTTCTCAAAGTTAATATCATATGTGTATATTGGACTTACAATCACGAAATATTAAAATAATGAATTACTACCAAAATATTGACTCCTTTGTATGTAGTCATTTTCTGGCTTATTATAATATGTACAATATAAGTTGTGATAAATCACTAAAATAATATTTAAAATCTAGCTACACTCATACATATATGCCATCAGTTTTAATTATGATAAAATCATAAAATCGTAAATGTAATATCATTGATTATACCAATATAGCATCTAGGCGCAATGTCAAATGGATTACAAGTTTTACTTTTCATCACACTTTGAATCATATATACATAACGTTGTGTATTCATAACAAAATTACACCACAATAATAGTATGCGGTACAATTTGTTTTTCACATCAATGCACTACGCATTCTAAATTTAATTATATCATAAAATAGTATAAGCATATGAACAACAATGTAACGAAATATACAATGTTTATATTATGTAATGAATTTTTTTTGTTATGATTAATAATTACCAATGGAAATACATATTGAAATCCAAACAATATAAATGTTTTTAAAATCAATAAGAACATGTTTAACGGGTACTGTGTAATGGATCATATTATTCATTGTCAGACTATACTTGTTTTGTATTGCCTATATCTACTGGATCAGATTAAATATATTGGTGTGTTATTATTAGTTGGTACAGTTGTTTGCCATACTCCGTGTTTTGTATCTAAACAATTTTGTTATAACATTATATAGGATATAAATAAAGAAATACCACTTCAAAATCTATCTCCGTACGTTAATTTAATTAAAATCGTTTGATTCGTATTTTTATGTATTTATGATTGTTGCTGACGAAATAAAAAATCATCACTGTAGTTTAACTAATTATAAAATATCAAAAAGCCATTTTAATAAAAATATATATTTTATAGTGCAGTCCGTATAATTTACTCTGTGCAACGATCATCCTACATAATGTTATACACATAATACTACATAACGGCAAGGGTTATACGTTAGATGTAACATTTACATTATTAGCAAATATTTAAAATATTACACTAATAAACTTTTGCGGACAGTATTGCTCCCTTTGTCAATGTGTAAATATTACAACTCGTCTGTGCAAATCTTCCATATTTATTTGCACCCTGTTGCATAACTATTCCGAGGACTTTACAGTGCAAATAGATATTCTTATAACGTGTACAACTATCAGTTACCAATAATTGGTATCGGTTGATTAACAAAAAAGTGCATAGATACGAATACAAAAACATATATTAGAAATAATTTGAAATAACTAATATAGTTTACTGTATATTTATTATTTTCATTATTTTACTGGAGATGTATCAAATTTAATTGTGATTTTTTCACCACGCACATAATCATCAATGACCAAATTTGCTCTTAAAGTCAGTATAACTACAACATGAATAGGATTAGTGCATTTAAATAACTCAAATATAAAATGAACGTACATTCTGTTAAATGTTTGGTAAAGTATTCCTTGTAACTGTTATTATTATGTTTAAATGTGATATAGTACCCTTCATACGGCCCCTGATGAATCCATGTTATAGTTCGATAACATGTGCGAACATATGATGACTGTATTGTATCAACAGCTGCAAGAATGTAATTATTATTTCAAATGCAATGTAAGTATTAAATTAATAATTAATGATAATGATATGTATTAACAAAATATTAATAATGTATACTTTCATAAAACATATAAATTGTAGAATGATGATGTTATACATAATAAAAAGTATATAAAATCAAAACAGTTTTTATTAATATATCAGTTTCAATAGCATTGTATGTAAGTGAAAAATATATACAAAAATACCAAAAAATTCAATGATTTACATAACACATATTACAACTAATATTTGTTTTTAAAATAGATAATTATGTTGTGAGGCACCAAACTTTTTTTTAAATCTGGGCAGTTGTTATTAGCATTACCAATTACATAATATGCCAACATGACTTACACTCTCTTTGTATAGTAACCATGCATACTGCTGCATGTACACGTGGTCTTAGGGCAAACTTAGGGTCTAGCCACATTTACTAGATTTTTTAATATTTTTAAGCCAAACTCCTATTACACCCTATCTTTAAGTGTAGTATACAGTACGGTATTAACATATTATTTGTCGGTGACTTCTGCATTGCATGTACATTTATGTCTATGGCTGCTGCAGGTGGAGGAGTTATATGGGTAATTTCGAACCTTAATAGTTGGAAGTCAGGTTTCACACCTTTCTGGAATGTTTACGAATTGTTCAATTATCTTTCTTGGCATGATAGCATTAGTAAATTTTCTAGTTCACGCAAATACAAATGACGTTTATGTTTCTTACTTGCTGTCCATGTAGGATTTTCCACCATCCAATTGATGAAGGCAGCGACAGTAGCTATATCAACCAAATTGTACAACACTGTCATTGGCCATTGACGAGTTACACAGATGATCGATATTATTAACACTTCATTTAATTTAATTATTACGAAGGATAATGTGATGTTTGTTGTGTTCTTCAGTAACGATTTGAGCATCATTATGTAATTCAATATTATCAAAAGAAACCTACAGCAGATACATGGTTATTTAAACGTCCTATTTAACAATAATTTATGTAATAGTATATACGCATATAATATTAGTCCACCATTTAATATGTTATGCAACTCTGAGGGTAATGTATATCTGACTAAATGAATTGCCTAAGCTATGTTATTATGCTTGATTAATCTTAATAAATCATACGTGGTCATGCCTGAGTAACCGTTGGTAATGAATAACTTATGATTTATCGTTAACAAATTATATTTTTTAAAACAATACTGATGCTTGATCATAACAACATTCCTGGTAGACTTTGTAAAAGTAATGAGTGGCTATTAAAATTAAATGACTGGTACATAAATATGTTCATGAAAAAATCATTAAATTGATTAAAAAACAAAGAATTGTTGAACAATTTTACTATAAACGCGCGATACGTTTTTACTATAATACATGTATATATATAATGTAGCCTACTACAATTTGAATAAAAACTAATAATAAATATATATAAAACGTCATAATTAAATGAAACATGTTAGGTGCCTTGCAACTATGGATGAAATAATTTCTAGTGTAATGATATTATTACCAATTATATTTTCAACAAAATGTTGCATTTTACGCTAAAAGAACGCGACTTACTTTTGCACCGTTTATTGTGCAAATTTTTAGTTTCAGTTACGGTAATTGTACGTGTCTCATTATTGCTCAGCAAATATACGCCAAACACTTGAAATGTGAGATTTTCTGGTTCTGAATTGTCGAATGTATCTGTCACGTTTATAAATAAAAATTGAGTTTCAATAAATATATAAATAGTGAACTATGTAATAAATACATAGTTAATTGTATTAAACAATATAACATTTCGTTAATTTAAAACATTATTATATGGTTTTAGTCACAATCTTATATTGTCATAACAGGACTTACATATTTATTTCTATATCGTTACATGTTTTACTACATTTCTAATAGGGTTGTTATGTAATTTAATGTCTGTTAAAGTATGCATTTAATTGTACTTATTTATACATCGTTTCTATATTGAAATATATGCTAGATATTTAGGATTGCTTCATTCCTCCACTAGATGCAACTTCTCAAAGGCCATATGGCATTAGTTGATAGCAACTTGAAAATTAGCTGTCAAACGGTCTACATTATGCTATGTAAACTAACAAGAAGCACACGATGTATGAGTTTTACTGAAAATAATTGTTCAATATCTTTCAGCAATAATCAACAACTTCATAAAACTCGCAATAATACTCCCCGTTTTTGAGAGTGTACATCAATTGTTCAATGAATGTCGACTAAAACGTATGAGCAACCTGAAAACTCGCTCTACTTAAATACTCGCTCCACGTATCATAGTTAAATATGGCGAAATATTGTCCTCAGTACACTAAAGCAGTGCGTAAATGTGTGGCAACAATCAATTATTAAGGCGTTCTCATTGTTATACAAATTGAAACAATTTTTTTATTGAAATATATTAAATTATATATAGAAAAAAAATATATATATTATATATAGAAATTTTATTAGAAAATATTTTTAATAATAATATTCTCAAAATTACAATAATAATAAAAAACATGTTCTTGCGGATTTATAACCTTAACCGCATCAAACCACGCCACGCACATGTAACATAAAATCGTACAATTTTATTTTTGTTCAAAATAAAATAAAAAGTGAAATATGTATAAATTTTGTTTATAAACAATCCTCACATTTTTCGTTTTAGATATTTTGTATTTTTTATTAAGTATTGATTTATTTTGATACAACATATTGTATAATTTAACCTGTTTCACAGTTTTATTATTTTTTAAAATAATACATAATGTGGGAAACAATCTAGATTTTTATAAAATTTCTAAATATTCTTACCGCCGATTATTTTATGACAAGTTTTATTTGTGATAGGTTCTTTCTTCAAACCATTAAAACTATATTGTTCATTATATATTTTAGATGAGGTGTGATTTGATAATAACTTTTCAATTCATCCAATTTCAAAGTCATGCCATCCTTTCAAATAAAAAATATTAAAAAATGCACATATGTTTTTAATGTATTGGTCATATATTCCTTTAATCAGTGGCTCAATTTCAATAAATGTAAATAATCACAATTTTTTTGGTAGAAGTCGTTTCACGTTAACATTATTATTGTTATCCAAGTACACCCTATGGGTTTGTGATTTGAGGAAAATGTATAAGTTTATACGAAAATCGATGCACATTTACATAATAGTACCAACTATATGGAGTAGTCAACTATTTAACTATTTGTGAAATCAGAACATCTTTGTGAAAACATCATTTTTCATTATGCATGAGCATATGACGACGGAAAATGTAATAAAACTTACATACATAATTGACGAGAAATACATACCACGCCTTAAGGTGTGTTGGTATTTGTATTAATAAAAATGTGATTTTCTCTTTGCAACATGACTAATAGGAATATATAAAGAAAGAAGCCTATGTTGCTGTAAAATTGTTAATAATACTAATTTTCGGAAATTCACTCCATAAACGTGTAGTACAATTAATAAAATATTAGTGAGAGACAGGTATATAAATATAGAGAGAACATCACAATCCTACAATCCTATGACGTAATCTGTTAATATAATTAGAATATTAAAATGAACAACGTTATAAAATGCAATCAATACCGAACT
>JAUZND010020450.1:0-50842 GCA_034780555.1 Coelogynopora nodosa | reverse complement strand
ACCCTTCCATTATAAAATTAAAAAGCAATAGGGAATTCCCTAATCGACTGGGGAACCCCAAATTCGGAATCCCCGCCTCCGATTTAGTCGGAAACGACCTTGACCTAGTTGAAATCGACCAATAGAAAAAAAAAATCGGTCAAGGTCAAGGTCACGGGGGGTGAATCATCCAAAAAAAATGCGTGGGCGGAGGGGTGGGGGTGATCTAGAGCGCATCCTTCTATACTACTCATATTATTAACAAAGAATATATAATGTTATAAGACATCAAATAATACTTATATATAGGTAAAACTTATATTAATAACTGAAATAATTGAGTATATATATATATATATACAGGAAAGTAAATTAATTAAAACAAAATTATGTTTCGAAAAGATATACATCATTATAAATCTATTTTTCCTGTGAACGTAGCTCCATGTAAAACATTTCTCTCATCGCCACCCCACCTCAGTGCCTGAGGTCACTTACAGACTGGAACCAAGCTCTGCAGCTCTTCTCACATTCACGGAGCGACCCTCACTCACAGCCCAGTCAGCAGTCCTCATTCAACCGGGAGCTAGCTGGATTCTCTCAGCTCAAACGGAGAAATTCACCACTACACTCACCTCAATCGACTACTACAATCTTCCCACCTCCTCCAACTTCAATGATACCTCTTCCTCAACTCTGTCATCCTCGGTCTCGTTGCATCTCAGTGATAAACAGTTGACACTTAGTTCGAGCAACACGGAAACACTCCATGCCCTCTGTGTACGGGATATTTCCCCTTTTAAAAGTGGTTCAGCTTCCGCCGTGGTACCCCTCTGCTGTCAGGCATTTTTAGACATCTCGGAGCAACCATCACTCACTGTGTCATCCGTTTGTAGACTTGACCAAGGTAAGAATCATCACGACTGTTACATTGGACTACAGCCGAAGTACAGTGAATGGTCTAGTGTTGTTGGCAAACAGGCCAATGTGTCTTTTGCAGTTTGGAAATCGGAGGCATTGAAGAATTGTACAGTCCGATCTAAAACTGATTTGTCAAACGCAAAAATTCTCCGAAACGCTGGATCTGTTGCATTGCTGAATGATTTACTTCAACGCGATGGAGTTACGGTGATCAGCAGTGATAGAGATGATATATTTCTATCACTGCCCAAAAATCCTGTCTCTTCGCAGAAAACATTTTCTATTGTGTTGGGATTAAAAGCAAATTCAGAATTGCTGACTGCAAAGATCAAGTGAGTCTTTGGTTATGCATTTATTAATGTAATGATTAGGATTTGATATCATCCATTAGGACTGCTTAGTGGGAGATAATAAATACCCACATTATCTTTCATCACTTGTATACAAAAATGTACCTACTGCAAATTTGTATAAAACTGTCAAACAAGAATGAATTGTGTTTATTTCAATTAAAAAAATTAAATAAATCTAAGTGGTTATTGTCTGTGATGTTTTAAGTATTCTGTATTATTTTCGGCTCTCCGTCAGTTTCTATTAAATATAATTCGAACAAAGTAATCACACTATGTATATGCTAATTATACTATTCATAAATATAACTATACCATTTTTATTGTTGATTATACAATTTTTTAAATATTTAGGGCGCCATGGTTAATTTTTGAAAGGTTATATTATAGCAAATATTTAAACAGCATAAATATATAAAACTTGTATTAACATTTTAATAGATTCATTCTGGTAAATCTTCCGAATTAAAATTTTTAGAAATGCGAAAGTTAATACCTTTTTGGCTGTCATATAAAGTTAATTATTTGTTAAGACTATTTAGCATAAACTATTACCAGCTAGATAGTTATAATAAACTAATATTAATTGACAATAGCATTATTTAAGGATTATTGTGAACTTAATAAAACTAATTTGCGCTAATTACACTAACAGAAATGAATAAGAAATTAAAAATTTTTAACCAACATCGTATCATTTTACACATAATCGTAAATTGAATATACTACACACGTAGCTATAGTGAACTAAAAGCCGCGTAGTATACCCAATTCTAAATTAATAACGTAAAACTATTGATTTTCAAATTCGAATAAAATAAAATCAGAAATAACATCTTTAAGCATCTTTAACATCTTTGTTCCTAAATAATTACATAAATACTAGAGTATTTTGTAATATTTACTAATTTTTATTTATGATAATAGTGACAAAATAGTTAACGATATACTTGTAGGTACTAGACCAACGTTAATGAGAATACATTTAGAGGGTTTTATTTAGTTTACTCTGATTTTTGATACACAACTAAATGACTGTTGCTTAGCCATAAATACAGATTTATTTATCATATATTATCCTAATTTTGTATTCTCTATAACTTTGAAGAACATCTGCCATCTTTTGATATAAACAAAACGTAAATCAAATATTTACTGTATTATTATTTTGTTTTTTTTACTTTATAATTATTATATCCTTATTATACATGCCAGGCATACATTCGTCTAAATATAGTTTGACATATTAAAATATGCAGATTGTCGTATTGATTGCATCTGCAAACAAACCAAGTTGAAGTGAACACTATCTCACCTTTTGTGTTACATTTCAATTGACCGCTTATGTCATTGTTCCTTAATTGTTTAACATATAATATAGTCGCTTCCTATTTCCACCCCGATCTGCATTATTGAACCTGCTTAACTATGTGCTAACACTCACTTATCGTTTTCTTAAAAGGGATATTCCCTAATTTAATCAACTGTTGTATAGTAGTGCGTGGTTGTGATCAATTTTCCCGATCAATTGTATTCTTGGTAGGAATATATTAGTATTATATAACTAAATTGTTTTTCAACCGGGGATAACATAAGCCAAACACTAAAATGTCAAAATAAAATTATATTTTATCTTTAATATTTTCAACAGACATTTATCTATATATATTTCGTCAATTCGATTTTCTCGGTTTGAATAATAATATATGAATATAGCTACTTTGATGTAGAATATTAACAATGTGAGAATAATCCCATGCATGTTATTGAAAGCAGGTTGTCCTCGACATATTATTAAATTACGTTTTTGTTGTTTTATCTTTCTTAAATACTGTTAAATGCAATATTCGGTTAGTATTAAAACACTTTTTTTATTGAATGTATATTTAATTTGTTCACATGATCGTATAGATTAAATACTTAAAGAGGTGTTTTTTTTCTATTTATATACTAAAAAAATACATTTAAAATTATTTTGGCTGAGTTAGAATACGTATAAACGTAAAGTTGACATATAGGTAATTACCCTAAATTATTTAAACAAAATATAGGTTTACCTATGCGTTAAAATTAAGTTATGATGGTATAAAAGATGCGCTAAATTATAAAATTAGAAATTTGGGGGAGAAAATGAAGTTGATCGACAGTTAACGGTTGACAAAATACCACTGTTTACAATACAGTATAGCTTTAAACGGTTCATATATACCTATGTGTATGTAGTTATAGCATTAATGATTCGATTAAAAAATATATTCGTCTGCGATTTCGTACTCTCTTTAATTTTATTGATTTCTATTATTTTAATAATGAATGCTTTTTAGTATCTACTTTGTAATAAAGATAAACATAATTGTCGCTTAAAGGGTTACGTTAAAACAATATAACGTTATATAATATATATTACATAAATCTTTTTTTAAATTATTTGTATATTAATTATACATTGAAATTTAATAAATTATAAGCATTTTCTTTCCAACTAAATTTATAGTTTATTTAAAATCAAACCATCACATGTTATTAGATTTTATTAAGAAATACATGTTACACATATAAGTATTGGTAAAGGTTTTTAACATAATAATAAAAACCTTTTACTGTATCTCGTGGATTTCACTTTCAAGTCCAGTTTATAGACAATCTGACTCATCTATTTGTTTAAACAGCCTTCAACTGGTGTTGGTTCTTTTTGATGCTGTAATTCCCCATCTATACCGGGAAGGGAAATAAGAAACAAGGCTTTTATACCGGAACCGGTGCTGGTATTGCTGGCACTAACACTGCATATTACCAATTGCAAATATTACGATCTTATCCTGTAACTTGGTATTAGTCACTGAGTTCTGTTAGCAGCTATATGTTTTATTCTTTATTTGTGTATATTTAGTGTTTTTTTTGTGTAAATGCTTCATGCAGATCGCTGCAAATTATGAGCATGTTAATTTAAAATGACTCATTCCATATAATATCCACGTTGCGTTTATATTATATTTGTTTATCCGACCGAAAAAATATAAAAATAAGAACTCTAAAGGTTTATTTATATTTTTGTTTTAAAAAAATATGAAATGATAATATTTTGGTTGGTATAAACCAAATACGGAGTTCGTAAAAATATTCAAAAGCAATCGAATTTAGAAATATAATAAATGGCGGGTCTTATGTTTTGGAGAAGTATTAAAATTATATTATTGTATGTTTTTAAAAACTTAGATAAAAATGATGCTATATATATATATAGGCTATATATATTGTATCACTGGAATCACATTGAATAATCGCTTTGCGGACAAACACAAAAGCATTACTAGTATGTCACACAATTACTTGTGAACATATTTTTAAATCGGCACTTTTTTCTAGATTGTTCATTTTTGTGGAACTCTATTATTTAATCGATTAGTTACTCATGCCTTTCCTTAATCTACATTCATTTGGATTTAGTTTAAGAAGCTTTGTGAATTGAACACAAAGTTAAGCATCTGTAGTTATGGTTATGATATTGTAATTTTAGTAGATCATTAACAATGTTAATATCCCCCGGAGAGTTGTTCAGGAATAATTGAGCGATCCGATATTTTAAATCAGTAAAAACTGTAAGTCGGAAGTGATTACCTAGCTAACTTAACCTTACTGCAGCCCCTATTGTTGCCCCCTCCTGTAAAGTCGTATTAATTTATTGGCGCGCAAATTAGATTTGGTTTCAGTTGTAAAAAGTAGGTTTGCAACGGTTAGTAGAATAATAATGCCGATAGTTAATTTAAATATGAAAATAATAATTTTATTTGCTTTTTAGAATTACTAACTTGTTGAATGTTGTTAACGAAATGAAATTTCGAATAGTGTGGATTGATTGATTATTATATTATTATGATCTTAGTTTTTGATAATACTTTATTTATCAGAATTATTATATTGTACCACAACAAAACATTAAGAAATTTTAAAAATAATTTATAAAGTGACTTATACATTGGGACAACATTTTATAATATTGTCAAGTTTAAAAAAAACAAAAAAAGGATCGAACTCCAGAATGGTAAAACTAAAAAAGGTGCTACTATGAAACAACAAATATTTGTTTTAAATTCCAAATGTTACTTTTATTAAACTCGGAGTGATAAGATAGCATGCCAATCCTGTTTATTTAAAATTCGAATTGATTGGACACCGAACTTTTTTTATCGGACAGTTGCTCACCTTTTTAGTCCCACAATCGAACAGCTGCTCACAAGACATTTGCTTAACCTACTTTTTCATTTCAAAATATTTGCTTCATGTGATTTATATTATTGTATATAAAGTTTTTTAAAAACAAGAAAATAAGTAAAACGTTGATTACAATTTGATTATGTCATTTCGAAATAATCACTAAATGTGTAATGCTTATTTATTTGTACTTTTTATATAACAAAAATTAAATAATTAGTGGCCTTATTTTTTTCACCTGTAACGCCGGTTTTCTTTTAATTATATTACATTTATATTAAAATAATGTTGTTTTTACTCTGGATTTTATATGTTTCTATTGTGTTTTTTAAATTTTGTAAACTTAAATGTATAACATCAGCTCAACTAAGAAATCAATAAAAAAACACGCTTGATTCATAATGCATGTTTAACTATTTAAATATTGTATATATATACTATGGGCTACATGAATATGTTTATTATGAGAACACTAAATAACTAAAATATAATCACATAAGACTATGTTATTAATTTTAATCAACAATATGTATATATTATATAGGTATATTGCATAATATAAATCTCATATATAATAAAAATCTCATAAAACATATATTTATATTTGAAAAAGGAGGGTGGGCAATTATTGCCCTGGAACAGAATCGAATAGGCAACATTGTAACTATAAAAGGAAGGGAAGGGAGTGACCCAGATGATTAATAATAACACTTGTAGCCTACTGATTGCAATTTATAAAAGAAAATCTGACTAAGTATTGGGGCGGGATTTTGGACTCTCAGCAGCAAGTGTACTCCATCACTATTCCCATACTTGATCACCTAATTGAATAAAGTATTAGAAAACCAGGTATATTGTACATGGAATTTTAGAATTCTAAACTATCTTAAAAATTTATTTACATATTTATTTGTCTGTAGAGGACTCCTGGCACGTCGCCTCCTCTTTATACGGATGCAAGTGGTGGCCAGTCCGGCACACTGGAACGTGTCAGTTCGCATGCGAGGTCAGGACACCATGTTTGTGATACGGGTCACTCGGCGAGACGCCTACCACAACACCATCAACCCCGGGTGAGTGAGAGTGAGAGAGAGAGGGTCATATCTTTACTTAACTAATGTTGAAGTGTGTTAGCTTTGAGAATTTGCTGCGAGTCTGTGGTTACTTTTTTTATTACAAAGAATAAACTTATTTGAGTTTGATAGTTGGGACGAAAAACAAAAGAAAAAACTGATAAAACCAGTAAAATCGGAAAAATTTAAATGATAATATTCTACATAAAGAATTATGTAAACCCTTATAACTTTTACTATATATTTGTACAAACTGCCTTTTTTATGGCGGCTTTACTAGGGGATTGTGGAAATCTTTGCAAAAAAATAGTTAATTTTGCCAATTATACTTCTGCAATACCCTCATTGGGAATGGCAAAGATCGAGTGGTTAAGACGCCGGTTGGCGGATGCCGAGGGTGTTGTCTCTGAACAGGTTCGAGCCCGCTCTCGGACTCTCTCGTTCCTGGTTAGCAGCCGTGCTGGCCGAAAGTAATGTGTCAAATGTTTAAATAAGCTTTTTTTTTTTAAAAAAAATTACATACTGTATTTTTAAAATGTATTACGTGTGATTCTTTCTTGTTATAATTTTGAAATCATTTTTCGATAATTCTTTTCAAAATTAATATTATGACTAATAATATATTGACAATTTTTTTAATGAATGCGTTTTGTGGTTTTAGTCTTTTGCATAACAAAATACTCTTTACAGTTGTAATTAAACATCAGTTACCATAGTTTTAGAATTAGTATACTTAGTGACTTACTTACATACTTATATTTAATAACTTATTAGAATAATTAATGTTATAATTATTATTTATAGTAATATAATAAATATATTTATTATTATTAATTAATTAGTCCTATATATTATTATATTAATATTATTTATTTATTAAATCTTGTATTTTCTTTATTTACTTAAAATCTTAAATATTAAATTTTATATAATTAATTATTATTATATCAAATATTATTATTAATAATAATTATATATAGTAATTATATAATTAATAAGTATTTTAGTAATGAGTTATAGTGCTGTAGCAAATTTTTGTAGAATAATAATTTTAAATTTTACATAATGTACTGTATGTTTCTATTTTTATACTTTCGTCAATATATTCAAACTTGAATATATATTTTTTGTTGTAAATTATTGTAGTAGGATATCTTTGACACTTAAATCAATAATTATGTTTCCCCCTGCATACATAATGATATGCATAGGTATATTACATCATATATTACATCCCATTATTATTTAAACTTTTAATAACATTTAATAACATTATTTTTTAGCATTTAAACAATTCTTTATTAATTGTAGGTAGCCACTTGTTCTCTCCATATTGTTACTATACCATTGTTTTCTAATATTTAATTTTACTGCACTCTTACCACGTGTTTCCATATATATGGCGTCTTTGAAAGCAACTGCTTCCTTACATTATGAATAAAAAGAGGACGCGTTTCTAACGATTAACTGTTAAGAGTTTTTCTGTCTATTTAGAGCAATTCCTTTGTGTTATTCTATTATAATAAAATAATACAATTAGCAAGTATCTAGTTGTATGCCTATATCCTGGCTAATGAGTTTATTTTATAATCAAGATTCTTTCTTGTGAGCATTAGTTTGTACATTGTTATTTTAGTTGAATACCTTTGCCCGACAAATATAAGACAATGATATAACAAAATTATGTTAGATAAAAACTGTATGAACTCTTCACATCGCAGTAAAAGCATTAATTCCATTAAGACTACAGGAACTATTAATTCCCACAATGGAATTATTAAAATAATACTTTTAAATCTATTTTTTATCCAGGTACAACTTGAGCATATTTTTTTTGATCTTATTAAAGGTGGGACAATATTTAAAATATTATAATTTGATTTGATCTTTCTAAATTTGTCTCGTTGCTTATTGTTCTATATACGAGACTTCAATCAACGGTTAGTTAGATGTCAACATAACACAAGTTCCAAAACATCAAAGACAAATTTTAACGCTCTGAAAATGATGTGGTGCGGAATACTTTTGATAATTTTCTTTTAATTTCGTGTGGTACTAGTTTAACATTATTTAAAAAAGGGTTATATTAATTGTGATAATGAGAATAAAAGACAGCAATGTGTCATTAAAGGGATCCGTTCGACATTATTCATATAATAAGAATTCGAACATTTATAGTCAAAATCTATAAAAAGAAATTATGATAAAAATTGTACAAAATTATATACTTTCTCATTCTTAAACACCATCTCAAAACTAGTTTAAAGTAAGAAAGTACCTGAAATTATCAAAGTTAACTCCAAATGTAGGGACAACATTTTATAATAATATCAAATTGATTTCAAGGAAAATACATATTCACAGCTGAACTCTAAAATGGTCAAATAAGGGGACAAACATTAATTATAAATATGTTTAAGACCCAAATATGTTTCAGACCTTGTACTCTACAACACAGGCAGGTTTTTAGTGATAAGAGGGCAAGTCAAATCTGTGGATTAGAAAAAGTTGTCAATATAAAATGTTAAAAAATATATTTCGATATATAATAACAATAAAATAATACTGTTTACAAAAACTATTTCAAAACTAATTAAGACAGAGAATAACCATAAAAAATACAATAGCATAAGTGGAGCTCAAATTTTAAAATACATCCAATAAAATAGAAGAAAACAAAGGACACATAACCATTCCGAACATACTTGTACTATGGAACATGACTTGAACTGGATTAGTTGATGAGAGATGTCTGTGGCATATACTAAATGGGAGCCGAAAAATGGAACATTGATAACCAAAAGATGCAGTCCAAATGAAGGTCCACAAAAATTAAGAATAAATAATAAAAATTTTATTGTGCGGGGCTTGTGACCCTCAGCTGTGTGGATGGCTGTTGCTAATTGAGACAGTTGAAAAAGGCTAAAATGAAAATCAGGACAGGTCTTTCTTTGAATAGGCGTATAGTCTTGTTTAAAACTTATATTTTTTAGAAGTTAGTTGTGGAAAGCCATGACGGTGAGCATGCTATGGAAAATATATGGCATAAAGCAATGCCAATTAAACGTCGGTGTGTATTGTTCATATTTTGTTATTTGGGGTCTGTAAAATCAAAATTACGTGATCTCAACTGGTCTTGTAATTCTGGAAACGTCACGACGAAGTTTTGGATAACTGGAATAATAATATGATTGAAATTTTGTTTTCACATAAATTTATATATTTTAATCGTTATCATAGTTTTACGATTTTGTTTCAAAGGATTGCCCGCATAGCAGTTCTCTACACTCAGACATTTTTGTAATCTATTTTTTACATCGATTGCCGCCCAAACTCCTTATCATGAACTCCGTCCCTGGATCACTTCTGAAGGGAAATTCTAGCGGTCAAAGTCATATAATTTTATTTTGGTGAAAATCGCAAACAATGATTAAAATAATTGCATTTTGAAGCTGCGCATGTTACTTTAACAATATAATTTGATTGTATTTTTGTCGCTTGCTCAAAATTAGTCTAAATGAGTCTAAAATGAGGAGAGGATAAATTCAATAAATAAATTCAAGTGTTTGGGGATCTCCAAATATTCCGTTTTACTTTTATCTAACGATTGACATCAAATAAATTTGAATTGAAACAATTAAGAAAACTCTTTACACATATCCTTCATTTCAGAAACTGTTTTTGAAACCACTTCACCTAAAAAATAAACAATTTAAATCAATGCGACATTCCCAGAAATGATGGCTAAGAGAGACGTGTTTTGAGTTCCCTTAGAGAATTAGATTTATTGCAGAGAGAGACAGAGATAGAGACAGAGCACTAAAGAGAGACGAATACACCTTGTTCTAATAAATGCAGAAGGGATAACTATAAACTAATTGCGGAAGTAGTCTATTAGTTATATCGACCTATATAAACAAGGCAAGCTATTTTTTGACATAGTATATATATATAGGCTAGGCCTACCGTATAGTTATATATTTTTAATTAAAATATAATCCTATTAACTCTTGAAGGCGTGAGTGAAGCCTCCGGTATATATTTAATTTATCTTTGTACGTGTTATGCCGCAAATCAATGGTTAGTGAAAATGGATGAGTTTTGTGTCAGTTGCTGTTATTCTTAATTGTATGTTAGAGCGGTTTACGGTTTTTAATTTACATCTCGTTTAATAGATATTTATATTATGTAGTACAATATGGTGTAGTTGTTGTTAATTATATCATTTTTAATAATATTTTTTAAACAATTTTAATATTATATAAATGAATTAAATGTTGTTTCGCGGAAATAAAAAAAATCGAAATTCCTTGACAGTAAAAATTATAATATATTTTAAATTATATTTGCGTTGGTAATCACACTAATTTTATTATATTTAAACGATTAAAGATAATTTCATTATCTTTATATATCCACAAATGATATACATTATTATTTCGCAGCACCCATATTTAAGATACCCCAAAGAGAATGTCGTTAAAAAGAGGATCCCCCGCTTCGCTCCTAGACAGGGATCTCCCCGTTTTTTTATGAACAATAAACGAAGTTATAATTAGGAACATGAAATGAGAGTAGGATGTTCAATCAAATAAACAAAGTATGTACAGTAACTAGCTTATTTTTTATAGAAAGCTATAACGTTTTATTGTGCGTTAAAATGTTTAAAATATAAATGTGTTTTACACTACATTGAAAAGTTAGATATTCAGAATATTACAAACATAGTTAGGTTAATATAAAAATGAACAAAGGTTACATACGTTCTACTCGTATAGTACAGCATATACCATACATATTTACTTATCATTAGTGAGCTGCGATATGTCACTGCATATGTCACGAAATTTTCTCTAATAATACAATATACCAATGTTATAAAGCTACTGTGAGCAGCTACACTATTATTTAAATTTTAATTATATAAGAAAAAATCTGGCAATTATCGACGACTCTGTAGGATTAATACTTTCTATGGGAGTTTCTATTCTCCCATCCACTATGATGTTGATTCCGACAATTTACAGGGATTTAAAACCTATGCCCACCTAGCGCGACGCCACACGGAGTGCGACGCGATGTTGCGCAACTAGTTGAGTACATATACATTTCAATGAGCCTATTTACGCTGAGTGTGACGCGACTCGACGCCATGCGAAAAAACTGAAGTTGAAACTATTGAACTTTTTCTGTGACGCTGCACGACGAAATACCATGTCAATTCAAATAAGCTGAAAATGATGTAGAAACATGAAAATATGACACGTCGTGTTTGGTGAGAACTAAAATTTATTCTTCGCCGCGCGATTCTCCGTCGCGTCGCACTTGGTGTACATAGACCTTTAATCTACATACCTTTTTAGATAGTTATCATTTTAAACACTCTCTCCTCATTCTCTATGAAATATTCTGGTTGCGCTCCTTCCAAAATCAAATCAACAATCGACTATTACTTTTCATAAACCCCCCTCTCTTTCGATTTCCAAAGTCCGGAACCCCTCCTTCGACTGGAACTGGCCTGTGTCCCCCGGGTGAACCCGGGTGTGGATCCCAACAGCTCCCCATCCGATTACCACTCGGGGTACAGCGCCCGTCACCCGCTGATGGAGTGGTCGGTTCCCAACACTCGCTGGCTGCATCAGACTGGCTCGTCGGGGCGCAGTCTGCGGACAACGAGTGTCATGCTGCCGGCCGATGAGAACAGATTCCTCGTTGTCATGCCGGTTGTCAAGGTGAGGAAATGTTTTTACATTAGCTTACTGGGCTTATACGTCATATCTTCATACGTAAGTTTTTATTTTGAGCTTAATTTCTATATCGTGCTTACCAATCAGCCTCGAATAAAATGTTACTTCCTTTGATGACCTTAGAGTTATCGATCTAAGACAAGACTGAATGACGTACTTTGTTTACTTTGATTGGTCATTAGAGTACTTTTGATATTAACATGGCATTTTTATTCATTTGTATTGTATTGTATAAATTAAACGTGTATAATATATATATATATATTGTATATTGTAAAATGATTTTTGATTGGCCTAGCGATGTGGATCGAAATATTTACATATAGTATAGTGTTTGGTGCTGGAGTATAGTACAGTATTTTGATGTAAAATATTGTAGCTTGAGTTTTGTGGAGCAAAGATAATTTTTAAGGGGAATTAAATTTGTATTTATCTGAAAACAATGGAAAACAGTGTTGCAATGGAAGCAAATAAAGATGAAAATCTCGAATCGTTAATTTACTTGAAATGTGTGTATTATCCTAAAATATTTAAACCCTTCAGTTATTTTATGATCCATTTAGACTGTTATATTTATTTAGAAAGCATTTTAATTATATTAAAACATAATTTTAAATCTTATTAAACCACTATTCCGATCTGAACTGATGCCGTTGAATGATCTAATCATATCTCTCTGATTTTACCCCTACTCTCTCTCTGCCCCCTAACCTCGTTCATTTGTTATTTCAATTATAAGTTTGCATCAAAGTTAATAAAGAGAAGGATTTCATAACAATGTTTATAAAAAAAATATTTCTGACCCATAACTTGTTGGATTTGTACAAAATTAATAATTAACTATTAGAACAATGTTATTGGTGCAAACATCGAAATACAATCTAACCATTGCTAATTATTCCCTATAAATATGAATTATGTTAAATCATATTATCTCAAAGAACATTGCTAAAACCTATACCTACTTGGCTAGAGACTTGAAATCATAGGTAGACACAATACACACAGTATATACATATCCATAGCTGTATATCGAACATTTTTGTTCAATAAATATTATTGATCAAAATGAACCAAAAACAACTTAGTTTCCACCAATTTAGGTTTTATATTTTATTCTATCCCTAACCCTGGAAATGGTATGTTCCCCAATTTCCTATATTTGCGGAGTGACAGTGTACGTACCTATGAAACTTAGAATGAAACAATAATTATAAATAATTCTCCTCAGGACAAAAAAAATCGCGCGAAGAAAGTGCGGGAAGGTGAATTATTAATTGTCGCCACTTTCAATCTCTTCCAGCTGACAGCCAGGTTAATTGAAATGGGAGTGAAAAATGGTCAGGCTACTCTCCTCCCCCTTTTTTATGTTGTTGTTGTTGTTGGGGGAGGTGCGAATAAAAAGCTGGAGCAGGATGATACACTTTAGGGAGTTGAACTATATTAGCGATTAGCGAAGGTTTTAATCGTTTCTCTTTCTGGCTGGCTGTTGGCGAGACTACCAAGTGATTTGGTATAGATTTCACTCTTTGTTTATTGCGCTTAATCTCATTTATCGCTCCTAATAATGGGTGCTAATTTAGAAATGTAGCCTATTCAAAGCTGGTATACGTCGCAGAAATAATTCACATGGCAGGCGTATAATATGGATTTATTAAAACAATATGTTGGCGCTACAAATTTGATCACTAATGTAATATTTAAAATTTAAAAAAATAGTATTTCAAATTATAATTTATTTAGAAAATTAAAAAAATTTGAACTATTAGTCGTGAATTGAAAACGTCAATGATTTTATATAATTATAGTTTATGTATTTATTCAATAAAAGGTGAAAAGGTTAGAAAAGATTAATTAATTAATTTTTTGTAGTGTGCTTTTACCTTTTTTACCGTCTCAATTTTACCAACTTGAATATGATATCACGAATGAAAATTTTAACTTTAAGGGTTTTTAGAATTCAGCGACATATTTCCTTTTATCAACAAAAATTCATTATAATGATAAGCTCATATTATGCAATATTTGATAATAACATTAAAAAATATTTATTAATGTGTATTGTTTATTATTTAAAATATTAATTTGATGGTATTAAAAAATACAGATTTGCCTTCAAGTACTAAATTGTTACATTTTGAAATACAATAAATATAAATTATTTATGAATTTTACCACCTTAATTCAAAAATATGTTCGAACAATTCAGATTTCACATCGTTATTAACTTGTCCTAAATTAATAGCGGTAATTTTTGCTTGTGTATTTTCTATCATTGTCCTATATTTCTGTTGGTTTTTCACACAATTTTTACTTGATTGAAATATTAATCTTCTAATACAAATAATCTTTTTTAATCCAAAGGCCTACATAGTAAATTCTAAATAGTTAAGGTTGGATATTTTTCCAGGTATTTTATGTGGAATATATTTTATTCCTAAACAAATCATGTTTCATACGTATAAATATAAAGTAATTTCTATATGGGTCATGAACTATAGGTTATATTGCAAATATTGCAAATCTAAAAACTTCCGTCTAAATTTGTATTATAATAATCAAGAATATAAAATTGTCCTGAAATTGACCAAAGCTAGTACTGCATCATATGTAGGTCAATTTAATTATTATTTAAAAGTTATTTACTGATTAAAACATTATATACTAGGCAACTTTCTGCACATGTGACACATTCATTTATCATTTTTTTAAAGAATCACACTGACATTATAAATATGTACCACACATAAAATGTTAGCTGATTCAACACACCATACATATCAGATATCCTGGTATCAGATTATTAAGACGTAGTTTTTTCAGAAAATCAACGTATACCTTTCGTTCCAACGTAACCAAATTGTTGGTTAAAATGTTAGGCAATAACCCTTTCCTCCTGCTTCTTGCAATAGTTTGCAACTGTTGCCAGCTTTTGTTGAAAAAGATTTGACCAAAGAAGTTTTTAAGTGCTTTGTTGAATGTAAATTATAAGTATTTCTTCAAAGTTCTTTGGACCAACTAAGACTTTGCGGTATTTGTCATATTGGGGAGGAACAAAAATCGATCAATATATTTTTAGTTTCCTTTGTTAATAAAAAATGGTTTTCAGTGGAAATATCACTATCTGACCTATATTGTCTTGCAGTATACTTTTATATCCTGACTATAACGCATTTCCTTGGGCCATTACTCATTAGCCAAACTTGACTGTTTAGATGCTCACACCAAATTCACTAAACGATTGAGGTGTTGATTCCGTACATATCAAATTGAGTAAATGGTTGAGATGTTGATCCCGTACTCACCAAATTGACTAAACGGTTGAGATGTTGATCCCGTACTCACCAAATTGACTAAACGGTTGAGATGTTGATCCCGTACGTATCAAATTGACTAAACGGTTGAGATGTTGATTCCGTACTCACCAAATTGACTAAACGGTTGAGGTGTTGATCCCGTACTCACCAAATTGATTAAACTGTTTACTGTCAGCGGATTTTGGTATACAGTATACTAAAAACTTCTTCAACAACCTAGTTTATGACAATGTATCTAAGCTGGTTGGTTTTAATAATAGTCACATTCTTTTCTATTACATCTATTTTGACAACCCTTTCGTATATATATAGACAAATTAAAATTTGATAATTGAAATATATAAAATTAAAGCAAATCAATAATATTGATTAAACTACCATAATACATGAACATGAAACGAAAATTGTCTCATAATTTTATTGGAAGGCTGGTTATATTTTTTCAGTACATTGTTAAACAAATTATGAAGAGTAACAAATATCAATTTGAACCTTACAGAAAATTATATTAATAAATAGTGAATTCATAATTAATTGAAGCAATATAATATATCAGGTATTAATATAAGTTGTGGTAAAAGTATGACTAAAGCTGATTATAACGAATTACTAAATAAGGCGTCAATCATAATTGATTTAAAACTACGTTTTATTTATTATCATAGGTTAGAAATGCAACAATATATAAAACTTATAGAAAAATTCATTAATTTATTGTGTAACAATAAAAAGCAATGCTTCTACCATCAACTAGAAATCTTTAAGTATAATGTTAAAATATATGTATAATATAGGCTACAAAACAAACAACAAAACTATCCACGTTTAGTCAACTGATATAAAATGTATGTCAGAAATAGCAGACATCAGTGCACTATAAACATTAGACATAAAAAAACATGAGCCATGACCGTATATCATATTTTGTATGCAGTTCAACTGGACAAAGTTATATCTTCATAGCAACATAATTAACATTAGAAGACTATATCACCAGAATCTTGTCGATAGCCTTGTCTACACCAGCTCAAGACGTCTGCTATTTGATAGCCTTGTCAACACCAGCTCAAGACGTCTTCTCGTTGATGGACTTGTCTACACCAGCTCAAGACGTCTGCTCGTTGATGGACTTGTCTACACCAGCTCAAGACGTCTTTTCGTTGATGGACTTGTCTACCAGCTCAAGACGTCTGCTCGTTGTTATCAAAATGTCTGTTCGTTTGTTTGGACAACAGAATATAAACTAAGGATTGTTTTATGTAAATGTATTCTACATATTCTATATATAAGGTATTGAAAATACAACATAAGTATTTTTTCTGAAATAATTATATTTGCAAGTGTAATTGCTAATTACGGTGCATTCCTGTGTCATAAAAATATGTGTCACACTGTTTTTTCAGAAAAAAATATAATTATAGAGAACCTTACAATATAGTAATTTTCCACATTATTTATTGTTAAAAATGAAAAATTAATATTATAATAAGTTGATATGTTATCTTACATATTTTTAATATAATGTATTTATAGTTATTTACAAATGAATTAATTTACTCATACTGTCAAGTTTATACATTTTAGTTTTTAATAAAGTTTTTGACAAAATGGTGATGCTCTCAACGTTTTTCAAAAGCATAAAAACAAAGTTATTATAAAACAAGAAGTAATATAATTATACAGTGTTAATTAAAATACAGGGATAATAATATGAATATGATAAGATTTAAACGTTTTTATTCACATAAATATACTTTACCCCAGCCTTTCGCACAGAACCGCGCATTTCACTTCCCGGCACTCAAAATATTCCGTGTTATTGTTACATAATTGAAGCATACAAAAAGCAGTACAATAGTTGGAAACTAATTATATATTTAATATCTTCTCATGGTTGATTTAATTTACGTTAACATTTTTATTTTATTTTTATAATATTTTTTTTCTTCTGTTATATAATGTTATCTTTCTATTTTAAATATGATATTTTGTTCCTAGTTCGAAAAAGTAATAGACTAATTTGATTTCAGAATAGTAATTTTTTGTAAAATTGATTTTTATAATCACTTTTCATCAATTGAAAGTAGATTATCAGTTCGAAAGGTAATTTAATTAATAACATAATTATGGCATGGAAAAATGCTTAAAGCAAAATGATACCTCCAGGGATACGGGACTATATAATACATTCACATGCATTAGTATGTTTTTTTGATCAAAATTAGCTATTGTAGAAAGTAGACAAAATTTTCGATTATACTCCATAATTTATTCTTATTGTTAATAATCTTTAGGATAAATAATGCCTCGTTTTGATTGACATGTTAATCGCAATAAGCAAGCAAGACAATAATAATAACAAGATACATTTTAAACACGTTTAAACTGCCTATCGATTACTTTGTTTTATGAACTGATCCGATACACACCAAATTGGCTAAACTATTTAGTCAAACGATTTTGGTGTGTAGCGGTAGTCATCAACTGAACTGTTAAAGCCGGGCCTGTTTGTATTGGCTTTTTATAGGCTTAGGAATCGCTCAGCTGCGATTCAGTCGGTCTCAAAAAAAGGGAAAGCACCTAGAAGAAATTAAAGAGTCTGAAGAACTTTACCCTTCAGAAGAAGATATAGTTTGTGTAACACCTTTGTCGGTCGAAGTGTGAACCGCGAAGTTTTGTCAAATATGTTTTGTAACAATAATTTGACTCAATGATAACAATAGCCACCATTAAAGATTCAACATTAAAGATTACAGATCCCTTCTGCGTTATATAACAAATATAAAAATATGTCAAACAATTTGTAAACTAAATTTTATGCACTTCATGTATAAATTTTGGTTTGGTATGTGTGAAAATCAAATGCTTTTAACGAATTTTAAATGTTTAAATTAAGCTGAAATTGTTGCCTGTTTTGTCCTTCCTTATAGTGCATCGTGCAGTTGTGTGCATTTTTTAATTTAGTTTCCATCACGTCGCATGTTTTATAAGAGTGGTTTTGACACATTAGCTCCCATTTAGTACAGCTTAGTTGGTGGCATAATGCAAATCATATTAAAATAAATTATAGTTTCGGATATTATAACATGTTAGAAGTGTCGGTGTCAACAAGGATAAATGAGGAGACATGAAAATGGAAATTAACTTAGTTTCTCCTCTTTGTCAGCCCTTTGCCACAACTCAACTAATAGCGCTTTTCTATAATAGCTGTTCGTCTTCTCAGTTGTGGGATACTGTGTGCACAATTTGTTTATTAACTTTACGTGATTAATGCTTTCAGTTATTCTGAACCTTCGTGGGATATACTCACATATATTATATATGTACTAACCATAACATATATAAAATAACAGTGCCTAATGTTTCTTCTTTTCACGTGGCTTTGTAATCGTTATTTGTTCTCATTTATAATTGAGTATTATGCTGATATTAGCCTGTCAGCGCATGTTAAAATTAGTATATTATGACGGAATTTAGAAACTGTCAAAACTATTACATATGTAAAGAAGATAATCATTGATTTTTTTTACTGCGGTATGTTTTTATTTCTAGATGATGTTCTGTTGTTGTTGGGTTATTTTTCAACTCTATTGAACCCACTAATGGGTGGCAGAGGTTCACAATAGTGTATTTTTGTTATAAATACAATAGATTTAAATATTCAATATATTAGACCATTACGCTATACATTTTAGTAGCATTTAACTGTATTAATTTTAACACTTCACTTATAAAAGCATGTTTATGTTAAGTAAACATTAAACAAAAATTGATTCCCTAAAGTTTTCGTAGTAAAAAAAAAGTTTTTGGATATTTTGAATTATCAATTTATTTTTCAATATTTTTTACTTATTGCTTATAAGGTGATGATTAGTCTCTAAAGTATTTTATGTTATATATAATAAAGAATATTCTCATAATATAATATAATAAAATAATTTTTTCCGTGCATATTATATGTTAAAAATAATGTTCTAAAATGAAAATATATACTAAGTGGATTTTCATTATCCATGATAAATGTCTTTCTTACATAGAAGGTGGTTAAAATAGGTCTAATGAGTAGGTCTTTCTCATAATATATATCTGCTATGGTATCATCCCGTCTATGAACTCCAGGAAACACCAGATGATGTTGTATGACCTGGATCTTACTGCCAACTTTCGGTGTTTAGCGTGTGCCTATATGGAGAGCATCGCGCTTCGTTTGTTTCCGCTGTCGGTACAGTTTGTTTTGTCTTCAAGAACCTCGCCGCATTCACCCGCTTGGCTTCATGCGCATGATTGCGTCTTCTGGAAGTTAGAACAAGTTCGCCTGAACCGGAGAGACGCCTTCGGGAGCGGTGTTTGGAGTCTGTATGAGTTATAAACGTAAGAAAATTAGTAAAACTTTACTTTAGAGTGAGACGGAAACTGCTAATTTTATCGAGCAAGCAGGCGCATAATTATCTAGTTGATACCTCCCCGGAATTTCTGTGAGAAGAACGCATGCCAAAGTCAACGAATCATTGTGAACACCATTTCCGTTTAAAGGAAATTGGGTTTAATTAGCTTTATGGAAGTTATGGGGTGGTGTACGTATTACTAGGTATAGTCTTATACTTGGCCGAATTGGTTTTCAGCTGGCAACTTTTGGCTTCACCAGTATATTGCAAATTGGAAGGCAAAGTCAACTTTCTTATAGTGAAGAAGGGCCATGTTGTCTCACAATTTTTTCGGTTGACTGGAGAGCACGACTACACTAAGATTGGAGAGTTTGATCTATCTTACATCACAGAAAGGAAAGCAAAGCGGATCGGGTATTGTGCGATCACTTGATCTTAACCTGAAAAGACCTTCGGATAATCTTGAAACTCTAATATACTTTTGCCTGCTAAGTTGGTCTTAGTTTTTCCAACTATAATCAAATCTGATATTTAATCTGATTGAATTTTGTTTTCTTGAATATAGTATATATTGATAAAAAGGTGTAAAAATATTTGAAAATATTAATTATCATTAAATTGCATTAAGGCTGATCACTGTCATATAGATTATGAAAATGAACCTTAAAGTCATATTGATAATGTATTAGTTTATAGAATTTTGGCTATAAAACTCAACGGAGTAACTTTGCCCGTTTTCTATTGGTAACAAAACATTCCTGCCGTTCCATACAACATTTGTTATATGGTATAAGTTATTATAAAGAAACAGTGCTTATTAATAGATGACGGGTTTAAAATTTAAAACACTAAATATGCATATATCTTTGACATGAAGACGAAGTCGTGTTGTTTGACTTAATTCCCAATTATTAAAAATGTATTAATAAATATTTGTTTAATATATACTCTTAATTACACTTTTTAAGTATTACTTATTTATTAATAAGTAAGCATATTGTTAACAAATATTAAAAGTATTACATAATCCAAGTAGGTTCCCTAAAATATTTAAGTTGAAAAATTTCATATATATAAATAATACAATAATAAAAAATTAGAATATACTTGATAACTAAAATATATCATAAAAAATTATCATTAATAACTAACTTTATATTAGGGGACCATTTTTTTTGGGTTACACATTTTCGGGGGATATTTTGTCCTACACCCGATTTGAAAAGTATATTATTTTAGTAGATTAAACCATAAAATAAAAGACTATTAATTTGTTCTTGTTACATAGTTTGCTAGGCCTTGGATTTCACAATATTAATTAAGCCTATAATTTTTTTGCAAACAATTGTTTATCTAATTTTACTAATTACTAATCTGTTATGATTACCAGATCACTGCTTTAACTTGATAATTTAATCCATTCTTTGTTTTAAATAATATAGCTGTCTGTATTTTAAACATCGACACTATTTATTTAGTTGAATATTGAAAACATAATATTCTTAAAGTATTTCTTATATTGTGAAAGAGTCAAAATTTTTAACATTATAGATTTATAAAAATTAACAAGATAACATTTTTTTGGATTAATCTCGTCCTAGAATTTATGAATTATGTGTTTGTAATTTTTTCAACAGTATATCAATTCTAAGGGATATATGTTGATTCATGTGTTAAAGTGCGCTCTTCAGGTATTACCTGTCACCAATTTGTATTTACATTTAAATAAAAGAGTTTAAAATGTTTATGGCTATTGGCCTTTATATAAGACAGCAAGGTCTAGACTTAATATATGGTTCAAAAGGTGTCACATTTAAATAGAAGAAAATATCCAAATAATAATAAAAATATTTAATAAATTTGAAAACAAGAGTATGGAGTCATTTCGGGACACCAAGGGAAATTTACACTGAAATATATAACATATTGAAGGACACGTACCATTGGAAATATGATTAACAATTACACTGAATGTTAAAATTGAACCACAAAACCACAATAAATAAGACATTATTTATTAAAATGGCTAAATATTTCCACTTGGATCGGCAGTCCTATAGATGTCTCTTAAAAATGTAAAATGTAGAATAGTTTTTGTTTTATATATTGAGTAAAAGTTTGTTTTGAGTTTTATGTCAGAAAAATACAAATTTGTCTAACACTTTATTACTACAATGACTCACTATTATTGACATCAGAGCGAACGCCCATACATTACGTTACATCATAATATATGGAAGTTACCTCACTTCACATGACTAATACCATATCCGACCTTTCTCAAACTTAGTCTTACTTAACCTCTTGCGTGTGCGGCTGATATGATACAGCATGGTTATTTTGCTCATGCAGTGCAGCGTATGTGTTTGTGTGTAAAACATAATCTTGCCCAAATCTTAATCACTCAGTCACATCCACAATCCGTATAGTGCCTATGCATGTAGGGAGAAACCCGCCATATTCCGTCTTAAATCCTGCAGCACTATCTAGTGCAGTAAATATATAGAAACAAGCCGGTAATAATTAATGTTTGGAAAGGTATGCAGAACACGGCTGTGTGTTCGTTTCTAGCTTATTTATATAACAAGTCTATATATAAATATTGAAAAAAAATGAAAAGGAATCCTGACTCTTTTATGTCGACATATTTCATTATTTTAGAAAAAATATTCCTACAATTAGGTTATATAAAATTTTGTATCAAATAAAAAAAATTTTAAATCTGTACGTCGATGTCTGGTATATAGTAATAAAAAATGAATTTACTTAATTTTGATTTGTTTTTGTTAAAATTTGTTACATTTTATGTGTAATATTACTTTCGTTATGTTTGTATTGTATGTTCCGTTTTTAGGTAAAACATTTATGATTCTTATATTTTATCCATGACTCTTTTTTCAATGAAATAAAACATATTCAACCAATTTATTATAATTTATGTTTACCTTTTTTGCATATAATTTGTTTTGAATTCCTAAGAAATATTCAGATAAACTATTGTTATTAGGAGCAGTAAGTTTTTATAATTGTTATTGATTAATAATTCGTTCGTTTCATGAAGCATTTTATGTTGAATAATTAAATTAAAAATTTGTGCTTATTTTTGTTCAACCTTCAAAATAATGTTCATTTATTCCATTCAAAATTAATATATCCGATTTTGTATCCAGTTTTGTTTTTCAGTAGGCCTATTAATATATTCTATACGAGTTTCTGCTTATTTGTATTCACTCTTATTTTTTGTTTAACTGAACAATATTTTTGTATTTGTTACGTTTTCTCAATATTTAGTTAAACAACTTTTTAGTTGACAACATTTTATGAGCCAACGTCATACTTAACCGGCAGCATTATTAAAGCTCGAAAAGACTTATTACATAATATTGTTGAATTAAAATAAATTTGTAGAAAACGTAATGCTTTTGACTATTATAGTGATACTTTTAATTCGAAGCGGAAAGCAGCACGTCATTAAATATGTAATCGTTATCATGTCATGCATGGCCGGCGGTTTTAGAACGATTAACCTGTAGGTTGACCTTATTTATAGTGAATAGTAAATGAATAAAAAAGGAATTAATAAAAACTTTTTATTAAATAATTACGATAAAAACTCAAAAGACTATCAAGAGTGAAGATAGAAATTTATATGTTTAGTATACCTCCATTATTTTCTTACTATGTTCCTCTACCAAAGCTTTTCGTTATATCTTATTGCTCTCTTCTCATTTTCTTTCCTTCTTTTCATATATAATCATTGTCTTTCTCCTTATTTTTTATACCTCGAATATCCTTTCTCCTTCATTCAGTCACCTTTATTAGTCTATTACTCACTCTTGTTCTCGTTTTCTCGTAATTGCTTTATTCAGCTTTCATGTGAATAATTGAAAAATAGACCAGTGAATCTGTTTTAGTAGAATAAATACGTTTCATTTGATGAATGGATTCTATGGGACGTTTATATACGTTTGTAAAGATTAATTTAAATATTAAATAAAATACTTTAATTTATCGATACAGTAAAGATATAATTAAATGATAAATTTATTCTTATCTTTAAAATACAATTTTTATAAACGTTTTATATAGTCGTCCATCAGCAGTAATTTAGTAATATACTTTAATATTTAAAAAAGTAATTGTACGCCTTTAAAAGTATTTAAAAATTGCAATATTATAAAATGATTTAACAAAATAATGGAAAATTAGTTTTTAGGTATTAAAAAAGCCTCGTACTTTATTTCAGTAATAATCTATATATATATATATATATATATATATATAAATAAATATATATGTTTTTTAATTAAATTGGAATTGTTCTTTATCATTATAATACAAGTTTTTATATATATTTCACGTTTTTTGCTATGCCAAGTTTGTTTGATTAGATATTTTTATAAGTAGAACTATAAAACTTTAATTTTGTTAATTTTTTTAATTAAAAGGTATTCTTGGAGCATTGTTTGAATACATCCCAGTGAATTCCTGTATCTCTCTCCCTCTCACCCCATGCAACCTCCGCTCAGTTCCGCGATCATGTTCACATTGGTCACTTATGGTCCAGCCCGCTCGCACTGCCCCTGGATACACTCCGTGTTCTCGCGGTAGAGCCCAAATTGCTGGCTGTCCTCGACTTGACTGCCAGCGCCCAGTGCTACCCCCTCGACCCCACTCTGCTCCGCTGTCCGGGCGATAACTCGGCCACCCCGGCCACTAGTACAGGTAACTAGAGCAGAGATCAGTAGGGTGGGGAGGGGTTGGTATACTGGCAGTCCGATCGAGGACAATGAGTGAGCAATTTGGGCTCCACTTTATTTATTGTTTTATTCCGTAGAAATTAATATATTTGCGAAAGATAAGTTGTTGCTGTAACTGTTTTTATGACGGACACAGTTACTTAATGTTCTATTACTATACTGTAAAAAACAATCAAGAACTGAAATGTATAAATGTTTTGTTTATAATAGGTACGTTTTTTAACAGTGTTATAATTACAATTTTACATAATAATTTAATTTACAGTGTTACAATATTATAATTATTTTTTATAAAATAATAATCAATAATTTTCCTATTAAGTATTTGTTCGTCTTGTTCATCGATAATTAATGTTTTAATTATGAAAGCAATATTCCATATTATTAAAACTTTATCTTTTCTTATAGCGTAACTTATAATAATATAAAAATCATTTACAAGTCCGGTTTTTTAAATTATACTTAAACATTTATACAAATGATAAAAATAGGATAATCGAAACTAAAATAGACACTTAATTTATACAACGTTACTACACATAGTTACTATAATAAGATTATTCATAAAACACAAAATTTGCATATAATGGAGTGTTATAAATAAATAGTCATACACTGCGAGGTTTACACTTTTTATCAATTTTAACTAAAAAATAATAATAAAAGCATAATCTGGCCTGGTAAACACTTACTTTAAACATTCTATATATGGGCCTAACCACGGGTAACGTAAGTGACAAAAACTGTGTTTTTTTAATTTGAAAATTGCTCAGATCTATAATAGTTAGTTTAGATAAATATTTAATGTCTAATTAAGAAAATCATACCAGAGTATACAAGTTATTTAAATATAATTTAAATATACATTAGCATTTCTCAGAAAATAGTCTTACATATTCGTAACGTACGTGACAGTCAGTATAGTTAACTATCGTCACTTACGATACCCGTGGTTTGGCCCATAAATTATATGAATTTACAGATTTACATATTTAAATCCCACAAAAGTTTGTAGTAATCCACAAAAATACACTGTTGAACCAATTTCAGACTTGCTCCTCCCATTCCAGCCAGTTTCTCCGCCGATACAGCTCGGTATCACTCGCGGACCACCCTGGTGTTCAAGGTGGGGTCATGGACAGTGCGCAGTGAACCATTGCGTCTCTGGCTACCGGAAGATGTGCGCATCCATTTGCGCGACCCGGTGCTCAATCGAGTGCGCGACTGGAGAGCTCCCATCCCCAAGAGGTATGCTGCGGGGGTGGTAGGGGGTATCGTGTGAAGGTTTCCCTTACTACTTATGGTGCTGCCAGACGTTTTCAGTGTACTACTTTTGTATACTAAGTGAACATGTTTTGATGATTTTATTGCCGTAAAAATATTAATTGTGAAGAATTAAATCTTATTATTTATTAATACCAAATTGCTTATGACATCATTAATTGGTTTTCTATCTAGTGGATTTCAATGAAGGAGAGTATTTTTTTCCTTTTTGTAAATTGTGGTATGGAATTTGCTCAATAAACTTGCAGACATCGATGTGAATCGTTCCTCAACGTTATCCATTAATTTTTCAGTTAATTCGACTGCCTATTTTAGGGATAGTTTTACTTAACAAATCGATGAAGATAAAAGAGCATATGCATTTTTGTATTATGTGTTTATCTTTTAAACACTATGTGATATATTTTTTGAGGTATTTATCTGATTTTTCTATATGATTTAAAGTTTGAAGCACGCAACATTAACATTAAAAACTGATTGGCGATTATCGTAGACATTAAACAAAATAATTAACAATTATTTGTCGAAAAAATATGTGAAAGATTTAAAGTAAATCTGTAGTTATTGATTTTATACAATACATAGTTCATGTTATGGACATTTTTAGTCAATTATTAATACATTAAATTGAGAACTTCTGATACATATATATATATATAATTTCTTTCTGTACCTACCTATAGGCTAACTGTTTTCTAAATTGAACATTTAATTAATATATTATTTTTGTAATAACGAGGGTTTCTGAAATTTAAAAAAATAGAATTCATGGATTACAAGACAAGGGCCCTATAAAGAATACATTGACTCAGTTGACTGTAATGTAGATTACAAAATTCTCTGTAACACATTATTGATGTCATAAAAGTAGTTCTTTATATTAAAGCCCACAAAAATCTAAAGGTCAAATGATATAATAGCAGTATTATAAAGTTTCATTCTTACTGCAATAAACGACTCTCAATGAGTCATTTAATTTATTTTGTTTAAATTGTTCGGGTTTACCAAATTCACTACAATATGTTTTCATGCTTGCATGCTGTCCGTGAGCACGTCTACACGCTTCTAATTTCCTCAAGAATGTATCCCAATATGTTCCAATTTTTATCTATATAGGGAGGCCGCTAAACCGACAATTATGTGTGTTAAAATAAATGAAGATAGGAGGCTGAGTTGCTTTTCATTTATTATACAGATTAAGTCGTTATAAAAGTATTATACTTTTTCTTTACGTTAACCCCGCTTAGAATAAACACGTCTTCCATTTGTCAGACAGAACACAGTGTAATATGCAGTGGGTTTAAAAACTTGTAATCTAAAATACGTCTTCCATATGTCAGATAGAACATATACAATAGTGTAATATGCAGTGGGTTTAGAAACTGATCATTTTAAATACGTCTTCCATTTATCAGACAGAAGATAGTGTACTATACAGTAGGTTTAGAAACTGGTAATCTATAAAATACTTTTTTCATTTGTCAGACAGAACTTAGTTTAATAAGCAGTAGGTTTAGAAACTATTAATCTAAATGTGAACTAATTTGAACTAATCTTTTATTTATATAAAAGCGCTCGAATTGTCGCCATTCTATAATGGTGTCTAACTTATAGAGAACCGGTATTTATTAAATGATGTGTTTTACTTAAATGATAGATTTAAACATACTGTATGTATTGCATACTGTATTCCATTCAACAAAAAAATACATCGTTTGGCCCATAATAAATGTTGTTGATTAATAATTGATGAATAATTTGATCACACTTTATGATGTAGATTCAAATGACTCATTGTTTTGTTATATAATTCATCCATAGCTCATAATTACTTCATTGCACCACTCTTAATAGTTCATAATTACTTCATTGCACTCTATAGTTCACAATTGCTTCATTGCACTCTATAGTTCAAAATTACTTCATTGCACTCTATAGTTCACAATTACTTCATTGCACTCTATAGTTCATAATTACTTCATTGCACTCTATAGTTCACAATTTCTTCAATGCACTCTATAGTTCACAATTACTTCATTGCATTCTATAGTTCACAATTACTTCATTGCACTCTATAGTTAATTTATTAGTCATATATTCTTCACATAATTCACGTGTAACGTAAATCTAATGACGGCAATTTTTTCTAATGTTCATAATTATATTATTGTTGAAATGTATGTTATTTATTATATAATGATTCATTTCAGTATAGCGATCTGTGAGCAATAATATATCAAATATAGAATACATTTTAATCGATCATTTTATGTATTGTGAAATATTTATTTACGTGGATGGTATATACATTGTATTACACTCAATATTCGAGAAAAACATTCACATAAATTCATCTCAGCTATCTCTACCTAAGAGAGTAATATATATATATATATATATCAAATACATAATATGCCGCGCGAGACCCTATTTCTTATCAATTGAGCGGGTCGGTAATCTATTTTCTGTTAGTTCTAATCGAAAACTATGCATATATATGCATGACACTGTCATGGTTACCACAATTGGGTCGCTTGGCCGGCTTAGGATTGATCTCCTACTTCCCTTCCTGAGCTGCCTGACCGCCGCATCCTCCTCAATAACAATAAAAGAATTGAA
Organism: Coelogynopora nodosa; assembly: GCA_034780555.1. NCBI lineage: Eukaryota > Metazoa > Platyhelminthes > Proseriata > Coelogynoporidae > Coelogynopora > Coelogynopora nodosa. The sequence continues at coordinate 22,195 of JAUZND010020450.1, read as the reverse complement.
ATCATTTAACCCGCGGCTCAATCGTCTTAGAATTACTATGAATAGTTCGGTTTGTTTGCAGGGAAACGAATCCTATTCTTATTAATACTAAGTCATTCACTTTCATAATATTAAGAGCAGTTAATTTAAAAAATGAGTTCAGTTGTATTAATAAACGTGAATAAATAAACATACAATTGAAAAAATTTATAAAAATAAAAATACAAAATATAACAATTTATAACAAAACAATAACTTATTATAGCAAATTATAGCAAATTATAACTTATAATTAAAATTAAATTTAAATGAACTTAAACTTAAAATTATATTATAAAATTATAAAAGTAATTAATATTACTACAAATAAAAAAACATCACAATTAAATACCGACATTTTCATGCTAAACATGTTTGGTGGTTTATAATTTTAATAATTGTAATTTCTGTCTGTTTAAGAGTTAATTTGACATATTTGTTCTATTCTATATAAACGATTTGGTAACAATAATTTAGTTTTAATCATCTTTATAGGCATCTTCAAAATGAGATTGTCCGTTACGTAATACTTATAAATATTTTTATTATATACAAGTAAAATTCATTGACGAAGGCTAAATATATGCTGCCTCCTCCAATTTAATTTTTGACGATATATACACATCGGGCCTAATTCAAAATATTATAATACTTTAGTTAAACAATTTTTTCCCACATTTAATATAGAATTAATTAAATAATAAGATTGTCATAGTTCATAGAAATTAATATTCGGATGTCGATTAATCATTCAGAACGGGATGACGTGTTTTGCGACTACTCGACTGACACCTCAATAAGAAACATTCGCTCGATGTAATTACTTTAAATCTAGTCAGGAAATTAAAAAATAATTACTCTTTCAGGAAACAAATTCTAACGAGCTCTGCTTGATGCCATTTTAGTTTTAATTTTTTATGTAAACATTATAGTTAGTTACAACTAGTATATATGGACAATTCGATTGAACGGAGGAAGCAATAATTTAGTCGGGTTCCATTTTCATTAAGAGTTCTTTTCTAATTCAAATCAATCGACAATCCAGCATATCAAACAGTGCCTAAAAACGATACTATTTATGTTTTAAATACTTATCATAATTATTGCAATTAAAAAGGTGACATCAATTACTTGTAAATATGTGTTATAGTATTTTGGCTTTTATATTTCTACATTGCTTATATGCGATATGTGGTTTGAATTAATTGTGTGGATTGCACTTGGACTAAAACGCTTTTTGTTTTTAAATGTTTAATATGATTTAAAAATAGAAATTTAAATGTGAAACAAATTTCAGTTCATACTTTCGTAAGAGTGTTAATTGTATGCCTATATATCGTTATTTTTACTAGTCATATTTTATTTTAGTAAAAGTACTTTATTTACAAACATTTGACCAGTATTAAGAATTCATGGCATTATTTCATAGAAAATGTCAACCAACATGTATCCTACGTATATCTATATTTTGAATTTGTATAATTTCAACCTGAATATTTACCATAAAAGTGAATGGTTTTTTTCTTCTGTATTATATATTTTTTTCAAATGGTGAGATATGTTTCATAATCCAATACAAATATTGAAACATATTTATTTGCTAAATTTAATTTGAAATAATACCAAATCAAAATATGTCAAGGGTTTAATAAAAAATTAATGGATTTTAGATTGTTTATAAATTATATATATATATATTTTAATGTTAGTAGGCCTAAGTGTATGTATTGTTACTTAAATATATAACTTATGTTATTTATATACTATTTATAAATATATACAGTATCCATAAAATATGTAAATAAAATAAAATATAACTGCAAAATATATATTTGTACTTTGGTAAGTATTTCATAGTATAGGATACGTTTCTCATTTAATGAAATAAAATAATCTCAATATTTCTTGGTTATTTATATATAGATATGTCTCCTTCTTATTTATATCAAGTATTATATTTTGGGAAATACTAAAACAAGCGCTGAACATCTTTTTCAGTTTCTAATATTGTACTTAGTGCGAATTCTCTTATACTTGATGGGTGGAGAGTCTGTCTATTCTGATATCTCTGAGTGTTTAGAGGAGATTATCACAAATATTGATAAACACTAAGCATCACACGCAGGGCGCTGCAGCTGCTGCCTGGAAGAGTAATCTTAATTTGATGGTGGATTTGTATACCAAAGATAATTTCCTTCAACTTCTCCATCACCGCGATAACTCTGTATAAACACACCTCAGGTGTTCGTCTTGCTTATTTGACGGACAGTGTGATGATCATGATTATGAGGGGACCTTAGTACGTTCAATATACAGGCAAATTTAACATGGTTTATCGGTATAATTTTTTATAACAAGATAGATATTTTAAAACTTATTTAGTTAAAAACCAAAATAAATCAGTTTTGTTTCGCTATAGACTGTCGTTTAGATTTATTACCCTATTTATACTTACGGTATTCTAAAATCTTTTGCAACATACGTAAAGTGATGTTATGCTAATTTGGTGTGATTTATCGCAATTTAATATCAGTGCAATATCATGCTTTAGAATTAATGTATTAAATTACGAGCTGATATTTGATACTAAACTATACGAATATTGCAGCTGAAATGTTTAATATACATGTCAACTTATGAAAACTATAAATTTATCAAAATCAGTTCTATCGATTGACATTTGGGTAAATTACGACCTTTAGACATCGTACTTTACTCCCATATAACTATATATTTGTGCATTTCTAATGATTATAAATCCTGTTCCATTTTATTCCTTGCCCATATCGTATATTTTGCCTCGTTATATTAGACCAACGATTGGTGGGGAAGGGGGGGGGTTAAGGGGAAGGGGTGGAGAAATAAGGCTTCAAATAATAAAACCAGTTATAGCTGCCATAAATTATAAGAGCGGTTCTTCAAAGTTGCATTCTTGAAAATACCACGCCTGTATAAATCTGGGAAGTATAGAAAAGAAATTAATGTATGTGCCGTCAATATTCAGATTTCCATAATATTATCCCTTCAGATTCACTCAGCGGTTCAAGTTAAACACTTTGTGAAGCTATGTGAATCGGGAACATTGTGTTTGACTATTTAAAAGCAGTGACTGTGCGACCGTCTCAGGAAATATTGACCCAACGTATAACAGTAAAAATGTCATGCTGGTTTGTCAACCAGATTTAATGTCTATAAATTATTCTTTTATTGCATCGGTAAAGTGCCAAAATTTGACTTTAGCCGACTTATTTTCTCTGTGGAATCAGAATTTACCCTCTTAATACTTGACGCTGATTTAAAAATATTTTTTCCGCTTTTGATTTTTATGTAGATTTTATGTCAGATGCAAAATTGCAACACTTTCTTTTATTTTTATGATTATTCGAATGATTTATTGCCGCATAGATTTGTCTCAAAACTGGATTTCAGTATTCATTGCAAACGTGAATGTAAACATACAGCATTTTAGTTTTGTATGTAAATTATTCTTTATGTCGAATTATTTTACCGTTATAACTTATAATGATGTCTAACATCGTAGAACGTTCATAGAATCATTGTTATATTTTTTATATTTAAATTTCTTAAATGAAAGAAATAGTGGAATAAAAAAACACAAATACTTGGCTGTTCCCATTTATGGAGAAGTTTAACTCACATAATAACTAAAGCTATGTATATACATAGTATCACATGGAAATCCATTTGTGTCTAAACATATATAATGTCTGCTGAGGCTATTAATATTCGAGTGTATTTCTTTGAGATAAAAAATCATAACATGAGATACGTATCTGTTTAGTTTTGTGGTGTCGGCGGTTAGCAACTAATTCGTCCTATTTTACTTCCAGAATAACCACATTTATTGTATATATTGTATACGCATTATATGATGTAGAAATTGAATATAAAATGCAAGCCTTAACTGTAGTGAAGCGATGCTGTGATTGATGAAGTGTATAAAGTGAACGCTATGATGGATTTATCTATTAATATTTATTTACTCTGTATAATGTTTTTTCAATAATAATCCAATCAACTCCTATTGTTCTAAATATAAGTCGACGTTTAGTGATGTACCCAGCCATAGGCAAAGAAAATGTACCTTGTAGAAATGGGATATACATAATTATATATATGTCTAGACTATATAAAAAAACAGATAACAATAACAAATTTTCACAAAATCAATACATTTGTTTTTCTACACATAACAGATGTTGCTTTTTCTATAGCGTAACTTTTTAATTAGTAAAAATTGACGAGGATATAATTATCGTATTTAATATTTATTTATTTTTTATATTATGAATCTTTATTATTTATATAATTATGTCCTAAATAATTCTATTTATTTTGATTATTCTTATGTCATGAATAGAAAAGGACTTCAGAGTTCTAATATAGGCTTACTAAAATTATGTAAAATACACATATTTATCATAGAAGGTAAAATCGATGCAAAGTTTGCATATGTTTAGGTTATAAGGTGTATATCGATGGATATATTTGTTGTAATATATTTGAATTAAATGCTTCCTTTAAATTGTGATTAATCTTTCTAAATCATAATCAGAAACACTAGTTTTTTTCTGTTATTAAATTCTATTTTGAAAACCTTAGATGACTTTTGTCAATGTATTTATAGTAATATAGTTTTCAGTTAAGATAGTTATTCGAATAGATTATAGTTTTAAAATTTCATATTTTTATTTGTACTCGTATTTATTAGCATTAATTTTAATTAAATAGTTTCAAATCATCTAAATTTTCACTGAAAATTGTTTCATGTAACTGATTTCATTTGCATTAAAATGAAGCAATACTGTTTTATAAAAATTTAATAAAACGGATCCTGCTTTATAATAACGTTAGTTTTTCTTTCCTTAAAAAAATATCTTTACTAATCGAATCGTTAAATTGTAATCTTGTTAGGCTCAGCCTGTTTCAGGTGTATAAAGAGGATTAAAAAAGAGAAGAGTGTACATCAGGTTTAGGGAGAATGATGGGGTAAAACAGAGAAAAAAAGGTATATTAGTAAAACAATATCGTCCTCTCGATTGCTTTTAAACTGCAGTGCGAGCAGGTATACAATTACCTCGGCAAAGTTTATTGAGTAACGCATTTGCATGCAGTTGAGGGATCCTCGGCAGGCTCCAAATCTGGTGGCTTGTTACCGGATGTAAGGCTGGCTTGTCGGCAGATTCAGTCGGCTTTTGACACGCCTCGCTCCCCGGAAATGAGAGGGTTCTGGCTTGCCTGCGCCGGGACAGTCTCTGTAGATCCTCCTCCCTATGTAGTCATATAGGCAAACCGTGTGTGGGGAGGTTGGAGAAATGTTTAGAGAGTGATTTGGGCTGGACCATTATCCGGGAACACGGGACCCTATTCCTTCCCGGGAGGTGGTCAATATACTTTTTGCTTTTAATGAAAGAATGCCCTGTAATGATGTAAAGTTGTTTAATTTTCATTGTCGGTTTTTATCGTTAATACTGGAAATAATTATTTATGTTTTTAGCTTCTATCATAGTTGTAGTAAACTTTCTTAACGTATAAATTTAGTGGAAAATGGCTTTTCAATAGAGGTGTAATAGATAATAACCTTTGTGAATAAATATATAATTTGTCATTCAATTTTTATAACATTATTTAGAAATCCTCAGCCTTTTTAACTACATAATTTCTATCTTTTAACACTTGCATTTAAATTTAAATTCACTTTTATTTAATATTTTTAAATAATTATTTTTGATTATATATTTCAAATTTAATACGCATACTAATTTCCTGTTTGTCATTATCCTTTCTGAAATTTAACGCAATACATTGTATAGTGCAACCTCTTTTATTCATGTGTAACAAACATATTTTAGAAATGAACAAATTTGACTTCCCTCTGTATATATACATAAAATATATTAATAGATCTGATATTTTGTAAATTATTTATTAATTGGCGATATTATCATTGTAATTAGAAGGTGCGGCCTAAATACATGTTGTACGTAAACTATCTACTTGCCAACATCCTCTGAAAAATACTTATAATGGCAGTTGGCGTATTGGTAATAAACTGCTGAAGCTATAAATTTAACAATATATAAAATGATACGCTCAAAATTATTATATTTCGCTAAAACACAGCGCCATCGTATAAAGATCATATTGTCTCACTTATATTTGTTTTCTATCTTCCTCGACGTTTTGCACCGAGTGACTACAGAGAAGTGCACAGAAGTGGATAATAATTTGTCACATTATTCGTTTATTAAATTATTCTATAAGTAACAAACATAGTATATGAACTTAATTATTCAATTGGATGTCACTGTTGCCTGAACAAGAATCGCACGCAAATTTAATAAATATATGCTTCTATTAACTATACAATTAATAACATTTTGTTACTATTCATTTATCCTTGACATGTTATATTAAATATAGTATAAATATGTAAACATAACAGACGTAACATATAACACACATAACAAACAAACATTTAATTATTTGATTTTTAGAAGATGACATACCATGTATTTACTTGATTTTAAGACAAATATATACCTTTAATTTGAACAATATAGCAATCTACATTTCATATTATGTATACATTGTACATGTTATATAAAATAATAATTAAACTGTCTAATATGTTTTTAATCAAAAAAATAATTTTAAACTGCGGTATTTATTTATCTATCACTATATTTATATTTAGATATATTTCAATTTCAACTATACGATACAAATGACATTAGTTTATATAGAATTGCGTTTTTCAAATCTACATTTACAAAAAATGTTGCAACTTTATCTATAAAAAGCGTTCTCTTTAGAAATAGTGTTATAATCATATGCATTACAGCGAAAGCTATATGAATTTTTTCTCTCTAAATATACGTTTTATAAGTATTAGGCCCTCCTATTAAATATTTAATATAAAGGTTGTAATTCTATAAAGATCTGTAATTAATGAAGGTATAATTGATATAGATAATTGAATATAGGAATATTGTTTTGATTATAATTTATAATATAGGATTTCAAATAAGTTTTAATTCTTAGAATAAAATTAATAATTGATTGCATTTTTTAATAATTAAATTATATTTATACAAGTGGAATGGTGGACTTAGAGGAAGAATTACCATACATTATTCATAAAATAAACTTCAATTTTCAATTTATTCATGGTAGACAGATAATACATACTTATTTGTATCGTGTGGAATTTGTAGGATTGCATCATTTACCATTTAATAATTGATTTCTTGCATTATGCTCATTGAAGAATCATCACTTAGGAAGTATAAGGTATTCCTCAACATGATTCAAGACTTATATGAATAAACATATGTTTTCATTCTTCAATAAAAATTGTACAACATTTTGCCCTACATGTTTTCAGCCTTTTAGGATACTTTCATTTAAATACGTGTAATCTATGCATTTGTATATTCAACATGATATAGTAATGCTTACATGTACTAACTTTCGATTTAAACACCCCGCTAAGGGTCCTATGCCCTGCACCATATATAGTAAAGACTTAGTTATCTATTACCCGCACCCTACTTTGTCTGTTGATTGTCTCTTTTTGACTCAGGCTTTGCATTTATCACAGGAATTACTTACATACCATCTGATCATGTTTTTAGGTCTATTGCATTGTACACAAAAGTAATGTTAGCATTTTTGGCGTTTTCTTTGTTTTTAAGTTTATTTTATAGGATGTTTGTTTATACAAAACCTGTATTTGTTTTTTTCCAATTAATGTCTTTCATTTAACGTGTGCTATACGATTTTTATTGTTCTCGCTTAATTTTATTAAAAAAATTAAAAAGCGTCTGCTGTCAGAATTTGACTATCATTAAATGTACATTTGTGTCATTCTCATCGATCGTGGTCAGAAGGATGGAGAGCGATCTGACCCCAACACATCGAACGCGTCGTCTGGCCGAGGTGAAACCCATCTCCAGCAGCACGAAGATGTCTCTTGATGCCGGTCAAACCAGGAGTAGCCAACGGAAACGGCGGCTGAAGCGAGAGGAGACAAAGCGGTGGAAGAAGAGGAACAAGAAGAAGAAGAAGCAAAGAACACGTCCGTCAAGCATCCATTGCTCCCGACGCTACCAGCAAACGCGCGTCACTGTCAGTGCCAGGTATGTTTAATGTCGTGATGTTATGGTGAGAGTACCATATCGTATATCATGTCAATAATATGTATATTGTTTAAACTATGTTATTATAAATGAGTAGGTGGCTGTGTATTATTCTTGTCATTTATATGGATTTAAAATTTTCATTGTGAAATATTTGCAATTTAGATATGCGTTTATATTAAATTGCAATAAAAAAATATATAATTTTACAATATTTTCGTGCTAGATTTTATTACTGTAGACCTGTGCAGAGCATGTGGTTTCATTCTAGTGTAAATTCATTCAAAATATATTTTTAATTTGCAATAAAAAACAGCATAAAGCAGAATTTTTTTATTAGTCAACTAATAAGTAGTAACATTACATATTTTCAATCACTCTTACTTATACTTTAAATAGTTTAAAAGGAGATAATTATTGTTTTATACAACATAGAAAAGACGCAAATTTTTTGTACGATCAGTTTATTTAAGTTACTTTAATTTATTAACATCTACTTCTAGTTTTTTTTACCGTATTGCCTTTATGTACACATTAATTTTTATTTGATCAAAATAAAACAAATATAACTGTTTTGTTATATTTTTAAAAGGAATATTTTAATAAAATTTATAATATATAATATTTTAATAACATTTTGACTAAAACTATCACATGTGTTATAGTGCAATTAAAAAAGTTTCTTAGTTTTTAGACATCTGATATTGTACAAATAAATGTTAACGTCAAGTTATATAATATTCGTAATGTGTTTTAGGGTTCTACGTAAGTATATGTTATAAATAAATATATGTTATCAACTTTACATGCGATTTAAAATCAAATGAGTTTAAAAATATCCCTATTTTATCATTCAACTAGAGTTTTCGAGCATAATTCATCATTAAATTATTCTCCCATCTTCAAGCTCCAATATTAGGCAATTCAAGAAATACACGATTTTCAAGATCACTTCAGAATAGATAGAACACATTTCTTTCTTGAATAGGCCTATTTAAAAATAGTGGCAATATGTGTCATTATTTTCGTTATAACAAATCGGGTTGCAAATAAAGATTAGGAAATTACCATTTCTTTGTGATAAAAAATCTATGTTTTAAAATAGCATTAACTATATAATGTAATTTTTTTAAACTTTAAAAAACATTATTCGACAATTACAAAATATAATATTATATAAAATAGTAAACTAAAAATAAACCTTAATTAACCATACAAATATTGTTTTATATTTTGCACAGGGTAAATTTTTTAATAAAAGTATTTCGGTATTTTATTTAGTATATTTTGTGGTATTTTGTGTCAAAATTTTATAAAAGTGTCTCAAAAGCTTCTAATATCAAATCAATTAGCTCGAGAATTGGCTTTATAGTACATCACATAATTTAACGTATAAACAGTTTAAGATAATCTTGATTTTAATATAAATTAATATACGATACAGTTGTTCAAACCTCTTTCATATTTTCACAATCTTTCTCTATCAGATTTTACTACATGGACCCAAGAACCTCAGCTAAACTTTATCTCAACAAGTACAATAATCAAACCTTTAGTGACTCACACCAACACAAGACGACGGCATCAATCGACAATATCGATCGGTTTGACATTACATCTGCCGCCGGTGATCGATTGGCTGCTGCTTGGATGGGTGGTCACGTGATTCAAGTAACCGGCAATGACCTTGACGGACGACAGGTGATTGGTCGGGAGCAGGGGAACACACGGGTGGTGCTTTTGAGTAATCTCGGAGGGTGGACCAGTGGATCTAAGGTGATTGCTTGGACGCGTGTATCGGTTAGCAATCGTGCCGTCAGTCTTGTCGATGTCGATGCCAGAGTGGTGAGTGTTACGTAGTTAGCTTTATTCCTTAACTATATTATTAACTATATTCCTTACTATATTATTATTATTATAATTATTATTAATATTATTATTATAATTATTATTATTATAACTATATTATTAACTATATTCCTTACTATATTGTGCAGCTAATTGTAAAAAAATTAATATTTATCTTAAAGTTTTATTCAAACAGTAGTTTATTATTTATGGTATTTGTTTGATTTGTTGATTACTAAAATTATCATTTGGTTACTTTCATTAATTTTTTTAAAACAAGTAGTATGTGAATTATAGTATGATAAACCGAATTAAATAAAGTAACAGTTAATTTTAGGATTCATTTGATTATAATTTAAATTGTTATTGCTTTATTGTTGTTGACACAATGTATAAAATGTCTTGAATTATTAATTTTAAGTAAAATATAGTCTATTTGAACTATTTTCCTTTATTACAGATGTATCTATGGTTTATAATCGCACCTTAGATAATATACATTAAATAAAATGAGTATTTATTTCCTGTAAAGTACATCCAAAAAATTTTTAGAAACGTTTATATTACATGCTTGCTTGTATAATATAGTTTTATAAAATTCTAGGTAATAATGTCTCACCTAGAAATCTTAATAAACCATTAATGTTCTTGATTATGAACGAGTTGAATGGATTGAATGAAATTTAATTATTTTTATGTTTCTTTTCTTTTTATCCACTACTAAGTTTGGTTTAGAAGTTCTTCTATATTATATTGTTTAAAATATATTTTGTTTTATTAATGAAATATATTTGAAATTTATCATCTGTTAAAATATAATTAATTAAAAATTGTTATAATAAACTTATATGGTGGATCTATAATTCTTTATTAAACGCAACTGAAGTTTAAATCTGCTGTGTATGATACAATATGGTATACATATAAATCCTTTTTAAATGTATTGTGATGCGCTTAGAGACATTACAGACTAAATTTGTATAGTTATATTTTAATTAATAAAAGTATTAATAGTTAGCACAGTTATATGTGTATAAGAATAGGATTGTTGTTCTTTCATATTATTACTCAGATCAAGGATTTCCAAGTATCACAGACAACCCCCTGCCCCCATTGTCTCTCCATTCGGCCTTCCTTCACCTTCGAAATCAACCAAACACCGGGCAGCCTCCCGCATGCGAGCTGGACCAATCGCCTCACGACAACCCTCATGTTCGCCGACTCCTCCTCCCTCTCGCTTAGCGATGTCGCCAGGTCCGACATGGTCTGGCACGTGGTGCCCGCTTTGACCGCCCCGGGCGACTGGCAGCTTATCATCAGCCAACCCGATCTCTGCCCCCGAGCACGCGACCTCTTCTCCAAAACGTTCGACTGGCTGCACAGCGACGGCCGCCTGATTGTCTATAAACTGCGCAATCAGACGCCCTCGCTCACCTCCCCTGGGCCGAAATTCTTCACTCTGTCCACGCTGGATCCGCGAGTTGTTGTTGGATTCGACAACCCCCGAGCCAACCAAGGAACAACAATGGCGTCCGGCAATAACAACAACTCCGCGTTGCATCGGTATAGACTGGGGGCTGCGGGGGACCTTCGCCTGAGCAACGACGAGGGCCGGTCACGATCACGTCTGCCGCCTTCACGTGGCGAGAACATTGCCCCCCTCCGGCTCGGAATGTATGTCTTGCTAGGTGTGTTCTGCACCGCGCTGGTTGTCTTTGCGATCAACTGCGGCGTCATGCTAGTGGTTCGCCGATCCTCGAGTAGTTGCCACGCGGAAACTCTTTCGGCAAGCAACCTTGACCTTGGAGAGGTCAGTAGTCCTTCACTCCGTGATGCGACGGCGACGGCGGCGACTGGTACCGAGGTTGATGCAACCGCAATTCGCGCTACACCCAGCAGCAGCTGTGGTGGACAGCAGCCACGCACCCTGCGCGCGGAAAATCCCTACGCACTGTACCACCGACTGTCCACCTTTCAGCGCGGGTCGTCGACGGCAACTAGTGGCATGCGCATCACACCGAATCCACTCCACTGTGACTCGGAGGATGAACTTGACTGCGAGGTGGCGATTGGTTCAGAGCCTCAAGGTCGATCGATAAGTCGAGTTGAGGTGACCAATGCGACGGCGAGCAGCTGTGGCTCCGACTCCAGTAGTGACTGTATACCGTCGCCGCCACTTCAACCGGTGACAGAGCAGGAGAGCGGTTGCAAAAATAATTGGGACTATGATTCAATGCCCATGTCATATGATCAACTTCTCACAGACTTTTTTAGTCATATAAGAAAACGACCGCCTACTCTAGAACCGGCAGAAAACTCGATTTGATTCATTTTTATTAGTTTTTTGATGATTGTTAAATATTGAATTTTCAAACGTAACCAGTAATTCCTCACAGAGAGAGTGCAATAATAGTCTAAATATGCTGGCGGCCTTTAGTAACTCAAGCATATAGAAAAATGTTTTTAGGTGTGTTAATAGGTTAATATTAACGAAAAATAAAATTGTTGGGACTAGTTTTTTCTAATAATGGCTTTATCAAACTAATTCTGTTTATAATAAAAAAGCATTTTTAACGTAATACATTATAATTTAAATATTTATAAAACACCGGACAATTGAAATTAATCAAATTGTTAGAATTGAATCAAGTAGTTTCATAGTTAAATAATTCATTACATTGAAATATATTATGAAGAATTCGTAAAAACCTAAAATATAATCCCACTTTAAATTATTCTCATTCAGAAATAGCACTGTTATGAAAAATATCAATTATTAATCATGTACCATGAATGACTAGCGAGTGTGATCAAAATATTATATATAATTAATCAAAATATCAAAATAAAAATACAATACTTTCTAAACTAGGCCTATAAGTTTCGATTTATTTATCTTTTTTAATTGTTATAAAAGTGTGTTGAATATACATTATATGGTTATACACATATATACAAAAATCGTCAACATTAAATATAGAGCAATTTGGGCAACATAAATCAATGTGACTATTGTCATTTTATGTCTAACAATTTGTACGATAAAATTGAACTCTTTATTGATAATAATGGTTTCATCAACATTTACATTAAAATAGATGTTATATAAACCCGAGCAAGTTTTTTTCGTTTAATTTGAAAAATTATATTTTTACCATAGTATATTTGCTGCGTGTTGTTACATCTACATTTTGATTTATTTTTATGAATTCTATTTTTGGTATATTCTATTTATTTTTATTGGAAAATTGATTTGGAATAAGAAAAAACGCTCTATTGAATAGACATACACCATTTGATTCCTCGTCAGCTATAAAATTAATTTTAACAAATCTATTTATTTACGTTTAAAGCTTTTAAGCCACTGAAAAACACAACTATACAGTATCCAGTTCGGCAAGTCTTGTGTTATTACTTCATATTATTGGACTATGATGTACCGCGGTGACACAACGCCTCGTTAATCAGTCATGATATATAAGGCTGATATGTCTAATTTAATGGTAAAATAACTTCATGAACATTTCAATTTCTAAACTTAAATCGAAATTTAATAATCTATTCTCTTTTATAATGGATTAAACAAATCTTCACTTCATCATACTTTCCACAAATTAAATTATTTATATAATGTTATCTTCTATAAAATAATATGTATAACGTATATATACAAACTGTTATTAATTAGTAAGACATATTTGAATACCGTTGATATATAACAGTAAAATTCAAACAAATAATTATCCAACCATTCATGTCGGTGACTGTTGTCTATAACAAAAACCACAACTATACTTCATATTAATCAAGATGAAACTGCTTTTACAGCACATAATACAGTCAATATTTCTTGTGTTACTTTAAAGTAGTACAATGTACAATATTTGTATATATTATAAATTTAATTATAATATCGTATAGTATAAGATGTACACAGACAATAATTTTTGTTTATATTTTGTTCTATATTTCATGTAAATATTATAGTATATTTATTTGTGTATAGTATCATTTAAATATGATCATATGATGCTTAAGATGTTGTTGATTCTATAAATGGTATATATTTCATAAAATTCTTTGATGTTTTGTCTGTTTTGATTTTCGTAATATATTTTCCAGCCATACTTGCATTGTAGTAGTTAATGATATTTGTTATACATTTAAAAATATATATTTCATTTGTTTACCTACTACACCTGTTGTTACAAATTTTTAATCACGTTATAATTATAAACTAATATCTTTAATCAACTTTTACTAATTATTTTTAACTTGTTTTCTGACATAGTCTACCCTTTGAATCACATACAATATTTTGGTTGCAATAACGAGTTTTGTAAAATCAAAACCTGATGAACAATATCTGAGGTCAAAATTTGTTGAATAAAAATACTATAAGTAAAAAATAAGATTAAATGCTGCTTGTAATATTGCTGTTGGTGTTTATATTACGGCAGAGTAAGTTATATTGCAAAGTATAAAACATTGAATTTACAATCATAATGGCTTCCAAATATATACCTTACATATATTTAAGAGTGATTAATAAATGTATTTATATAATTTGCAACAAGTTACTCAGCAGCATACGCCCATTATACGACAAAACACTATCGTATACACAATGTCACAACACATTACTAATAATTGATCAACTACGCTTCTTTATAATTAACACAAATAAATATTGACAAGTAAATTAATCACGTCGTTTTGCCTATATAGTATATGGCCTAATTATTATTCAATCACGTGTTTTGTGTGACCTATTTTCCGGTGTGCATTTGCAGACATATATATCCTTACTGACGTCATATAATTATTGTCGTAAGCACTAATTAATGATCACAAGGTGTGGTTTCGGCAAATTGTTGGAGTGAATAATATGCCAATATAGAGATTGTTAATGGATAAACATTCATATAGAACAGTTGAGTCATATTAAACTTATGACGCACTCGCAGAACCCAGTAAGTACCATCCATCATACAAACGCATCAATGTGCGTGGTGGTCAGTTTAGCCTGAGAAATTTTAGCTACATACAATACAATTTGCACAAAAGATGCTAGCTACACTATCTTAATACTTAGAATTGCATTTGTGCCATATATATTAATTGAATTCATTTTATTTTAATAGCAAATTGACTGAAAAAGTGTTGCCAAATAAATTGTATTCTCTATAAGATGATGCAAAAAATTAAATATATAACTTTTCATAGGTATTTTGCATATATATAATGAACTGCATTAAAAAGGTTTCTATTATAGAGCTATTTAGTTTCTAAATAATGATTTATGAAGTTTTGTTGTAGTTGTGTATTTTTTAAGGAAAATTGTTATTTAACTTTTAAGTGAAATTTTCATTTAAAATGATATTGATAATTATAGAACCTAATGCGTTTATAAATTGTAGTTATCAATGTTTCTCGCTTTTCGTGTAAAGTGTCTCATATTTTCTTACACCGTGTTGATCATGACCTCGAGCAGATTGAAAAGAATACATGTATTTTCACATATTTTTTCTTTTTCTATTCTCCACCATTGCATTCTGTTCTGACTACAATAACCAATAACAATACAAACATAATAACGCTTATCAAACTGACAATGCAAATTATTCAGTTTTTAATTTATTCGAGTATTTTCACAGCATCTATGAGTTTTTGGGTAGGATAGGTGTATGAGTTTATATTACGTATAGGTATATAGGATGCCACTCCTGCTATTTCTTTGCATGTAGAATAACTATGTATGATACTGAATTATATTGTATTTCAAAGGCAAGAAAAGTCAATTTCAACTGTATACTGAGTAGGAATTGATTTTATAATATATAAGGAAGAAAGACAAATGTGGACAATTGGCAGAAATTCAGTCAAAGTATGTTCACCGCCGGCTGTTTTCTGTGCTTTATAAACACACGAACTGTTTTAATTTTAGATCTGTTATCTGAAACACCTCCAATTGTTTTTAAGTAATTCATCCTAAATGACGCATGAAAAAGATGAGATTGCATTTGGTGGACCAACAGTTGACATAAGTATATATCTAATTTAATGTATTTATCTTTTTAATGAATTTTCTTTAATCTCTCATTGTAATTCCATTTTTTCGTATAAATTTCTATTATTTTATGTAATATACATCCGTCTTATTTACTGTAGTTCTCTTTTATTTTATGTATTTTTTCTTTTATTTATATTCAGTAAAAGTTAATTTTTGACGAACAATAAATTTTAATTTTTTTATGATACAGTTATTATAAAATATGTTTTATTGCTATTTTAATATTTTATAATCACTGAGTTTAGAGGATTCTCGCTAATTTAGCTAAAATAATTTGTGTATATAAATAAAATCCAATTAAAAAAACAATTTTAACCCTACTTTTGATATAACATTCTAGGCAAGACGATGTTCAAGATTCAGGTGATGCGGTCATTAGACGGTCATATTTTGTTGTTTATGACGTATATCTGTTAAACAAATGTAGAGAGATTAAACAGGACCTGTGTAAACATCCTGAGAGAACTACATTAAAGAAAGAAGATATAAAAAAATATGGTATTTAATCAAATAAGAGGGAATTACATAAAATAAAATAAATATATATTTAATAAGAGAAAATTGTATTAAATGTGACAGATAAGCCATATATTAGATAAGTGAGAATTAAAAAAAATATATATATTGTGAGACTTTTTGTGAGACATTTTGCAAGAAATTTTAGTTACTTTATGATGTCATTTATGCATTATAGATACCTGATAGAATCTTTATGATATAACAATGGCAACCTAATCAAGCAAACGAATTCAAATTAGTAGCTCATTAAATTAGCCACCATTGAGAACAGGACATTCAGGAACTTTGTAAATATTGCTTAACCCTTTAAGTCCGGGTATACAACACAAAAGTTTCATGCCATTTTTTTTCTGGCAAAAGTTTAGGCAATTTTTATATTTGAGACGATTTATAAATAGATTAATCGACAGATCTACTGATTATCACATTGAATATATACTGAACATATTATATGGAATGTATTCTGCCAGAGCCAGTATATGGGAATATACATTATTTAGGGGAAATCATATAATTCATGAGTCTATCTGTCGTGAAATTTGTTTACAGATAAATAAAATTAATTATTTTAATGATAGAAACCACACGTTCTCTGGTTGACATCATTTTCAAAAGGAGACTTCGGTTTGGTGTATTTCTTGTAAATAACACATTTTAAGAATTTGACATTTTGATGTAAGAATGCAATTATAGACGAATTCATTAGAACTTTTAAACAACTTTAAAGCTATTCATATGATCTAAATCTGCAAAATTTTGCTGTAAAATGCAAACTGACTCTTTGTAGTTCTAAAGCATTGATCTTAATGTCATTGAAAAAAAAATTCTTCAGCGATTTACTGATTTGAATGGAATAGATGTTTTCGAGCATCTTGGAGGCTGTACTACAAATAAAAACACTACCAATTAATGTTCTTCTTCAGACAAATATTAAATTGAAGCTAGCTATGTTTATGCTACGATCAAATTGCTATGCAATCAAATAGCCAGCAACTTGAGCAACTAGCATAATGTAAAATCAGAGGAGAATAGATTAATTTCACATTGGTATAAGCAGGGGCGCCGCAGGATTTTGTAAAGTGTGTACACGCAGACTTGACTGGAGGGGCACGTAATTTTAAGTTGCCAGATGGGCATTTAAAAAAATCATTCACGTGGTTTTTTCCGAAATACTTTCTGTATTATAAATTTATGAATAAACAAGGTAGATGTATCATCTATGAATACACAATTGCAATCTTATGGTATTAGGCATTTATTATTACATTATTTTGCAATTGTGTCGTTTTCTCTAGTCATACTTAAGTTTTGAAAAGGGGGGCACCCTAATAATTTACCATACAGTAAGTGATGTAATAGATAACGACATTCTAGACAATGATTATATATGATCTATATATATAGCATTTTGCAATTTCGTGACCGCGAACTGCATCCAACTTGCCGATAGTAGTGTTGAAAAAGACGTGTTTACCAAATATGACTTGGATTTGAATAAATAGATCATTCAGATTACAATATATTTCGCTCTTACCATTATATTCATTCTAATAACCATTTCTACTTATTACATAACAAAATGAGTGTGATTTAGTATGCAAACGGTATTCATTTTAACGTAGTGAGGTGTCTGTTTATCAAATTATGCAATAATTTTACACTATATATATTGAAATGAATTACGAATATTCATTTTTCAACAAACAAATGGCCCAGGAAAGACCACGTCGTAGGCAAGTCAACAATGAAGATCGACAAAGAATAGTGAACTGTTTTAAAACGGAGAGGATCATCTACTGTTAGCGGACCACCTGAATATCAATAGAGATACGGAGAGAAGCATCATACGAGTCTGGCTAGTAGAAGGGAGAGTTGGGAGGACAGGGCATGTGAGAGTTGATTATGAAATGCTTGAAACAGTTTTGCTCATCTTTGGCAAGAATAAACGATCACTAAGAAGAATGTTGCCAGATAAGCCTCAAGTACATGCCACGACAATTCATAGGCATCGTCACAATCAACTCATCTCTGTAAAGATTGCTGGGAAAAATGCGGACGTCTCTTTTAGACGCAATATTCCAGCAAGCAAAGAACTACGATTTCAATACGCCACATGGTTTACTCACTTACCAGTGAATGTCAGCATAGTGTACATTGATTGATGAATGTGGCTTTAATGTGTTCACACGGAGGAATCAAGGGAAAGTTCCTACAGGCGAAAGAGTTCGGCAGGTAATTGGAGCTAGGGCCAGAATATCAACCTCATACTGGCAATCAATGCTGATGTTGGATTGGTATACTTCGATTTTCAGCAGCAAACATTGGATCATAATAGGTACCAAATATTTATTGATCACCTGATCAATGTCGAAGCTGCTCCGTGCTTTCCAGGTCCGGCAGTTATCGTACATGATGGAGCAAGACCGCACCTCAACACTACTATACCACCTGAGCATGAAGATCGTTTTTTAATTCGTACCCTATCCTCCTACAGTCCTTTTTTGAACCCGGTGGAACAAGCCAACAGCTGTATTAAAGAAGCTATCAGTAGATAATTGACCACGAGATCTGTACGGGATGAAATTTTCTATGCCAACAAAATCAACGAGTTTTTCAAAGTTTAACATAAGAACAATGGCGTTCAAAAATTCTGATGAGACTGGAAAATGAAGCTATCAATGAAATTACTCAACCTAAGTGCACAATCTGATGTCTGCGAGTCAATCGTTTCAATCCACAGAGTTTAGCAAGACAAGATATTGATGGCTGAAGATGTTTTATTAGAAGATTTTTATGATTTTTATGAAGATTTTTGTTATAATGATTATAGTAAGTATAAAATAAGATTTTTCCCATATCATAAACACGATGATAATTATTTGTTTTCTGCCAGCTATTGTATCCATTATTTAGTAGTAGTAGTAGTAGTTTGGCGCTGGCTGACTACAACATAGTATTTGAAGAAGTGATCTGCTTGGCCAGTGACGCCTTTTTTTGCACAACAACTTGCTCCGAATGTTGGCGTTGTTAAATTGATTCAGGTCTTTCAGCATGACGTGCTTCATTCTAGTTGTCTTCAAAAACTGCAAGAAAGCAATAATTGAATAAAAGCATCAAATTTATTCATTGCTTTAGTCATGAGAATTGACTAAGTCAAGGGTCTTCAGTAACAGGGATAATGTTATCCTTGATTGTTCGAACTTCAATTATGTTGGATTTGCACAAGGAACAATGCATCTTTGTCACAAGCTGCCCATTTTTATGGAAGCCTCGTTAATGACTAGCATTTTGAAAACAAAGGAAAACGAAGAAACCCAAAAGCACTTTACCAATAACATCCAGGTTTTCTGTGTGTTCAAAGCCAGTATTTTAACATGTTAGTAACAAAAATGAGCAGAAGCAAAAGCATTATAATAAAAAAAAAACTATACAAACGATCCATGGTAATTTAGAAAATTAACAAATAAACACTTACTAATATTATGTAAGTATATGAATAAATGGGTTATTATTATTTGAAATAGAAAAGTACCAATAAATGTATCGTTCCAATTAAAGTGGCAATTTGAGATTTAAGCCTTTTTGGCCAAATTTGGAAATTTGTAACACAATTTTTGCAGAAATTTGTTGCAAAGTTTCATGCTTGATCCGAAAAATTACGTAATGCAGAAGAATAACTTTTATATTTTAAAGCGATTATCTTTTTCTAAATTGTAGTACCTTTCTTTATAAAAAAATTGTTAATTCTGCACGTTTTCATTAGCTACAATCAACTTGTATCATTCATTATAATATTTTAAT
Organism: Coelogynopora nodosa; assembly: GCA_034780555.1. Lineage (NCBI taxonomy): Eukaryota > Metazoa > Platyhelminthes > Proseriata > Coelogynoporidae > Coelogynopora > Coelogynopora nodosa. The sequence continues at coordinate 1,774 of JAUZND010020450.1, read as the reverse complement.
AATACACGACTTCCCTTTGAAACTTTAGAAAATTTCGACAGTGTATAAATATCATATTATATAATCACCTGTAAGTCGATATAATTTATAAAGTTTATATTTCAAAGATATCAGCACATATTTAGACAGCACACAAAATATTATATCAGTTATTTAAAATTTTAAACAAATATTCACAGTATAACACAACGTTAATTTTTTAATATATTAATATGTATTTTTTACCACTGGCCGAATACCTTCCGGCGAATGATGGATGCACTACCATTTTTAAAAAAGAGAGGCATACCTCCTCTTCATCGTTAAGCAGTGCTGCAAGGAGAGTGGCTGGGTGTGGCTCCAACATATGGCAGCGGTCATACACCTCCCTCATTTTAGTAAGATTTGGCTTCTCAGGGAGGCCTAGAGGGGCAAAACACCCAGTCTTATGCATCAGGTAAAGAATGTCAGGTGCCATGTGACCAATCAATATCTGCTTCAATTCAGCCCAGAGACGTTCTCCACTGATTTTTTTCAAGTCAAATGAGTTATCAGCAATTGCCTAAAATGAAACGACAATGAAAGATAGTCACCATTAAGGATTTGTAGTCAAATATCTGTAAAGTTGCACAGACATTATCTTCCGCTCAATAGAATTTAGTAAAATTGTTAATTCCTAAAAATACCAATAAAATATTGCCCGATCCATAAACTATCCCTGATTATTATATAATTTACAATACACACAAAACATTAGGCCCAACTAAAATGTTATGCAAAAACTCTAAAGTGTTAAGTGTAATTGGAGGTCACTTACACTTTTTAATACAATTAACAATAAAAGGCTCATATCATTTTTATTAAAGTAAATAAGACTATTATTTTAAATTTATATATTTGAATATTTAATAATATTAAAAATCAGTCTAAAAATAATAATTCAATAAAATAAATAATTTTTTAATATTTTATTAAAGACCTTAGTCATTAACAAAAGCTATTTTCATTGTTATAATATGAACATAATATCGTCGCTGTTAATTATAACTAACGTACCAGGATTTCTTAAAAATTAACACTCTTCAAGTTTATGAAAGCGGTATTTCTCAACATTGATTGGTTCAAATTTTAGTTATTTAGATATGTCATCTTTCCTAACAATAAAAAAAAACTAAAACACAAAAAAAGATAAATACATTAGTTAAACAAAACATAATATTTATATTAAGTTGCAAATATTAATGCGTTATTTACTATATGTATTATATTTTGATTCTATATTAACTCTATTTACAATATAAACACATAGGTTGAAGACATAACCAATTAAATTCAAATTACAAAGTGATTTTAATCAATATAATAGAATTAAGTTCAAATGTATAGTGATAACAAAATGCACCACAAATTATATGTTCAGCTATAGCTATGTGTATGTAACCACCACACATAATTATACCTATTATACAATTTATTATATATACTATAATAATTTTTTTATGATTTTGCAAGGGTTTTTTGAAAAATTCATGTATCTTATTGGTGCGACACATCAAAACAATAAATAAAACATTAAATTTTAAAAGAGCAGTTGATATAAGATAAAAGGTATAAGCAATAAATATAATACCCTGGACATAAATAACCGTAACACCTAATTTTTAAACAGTTTTATGCATTTCAGTAACTAACTTTTAATTTTTGAGTAAGCTAATTTGATTTACTGTCTAGATATCATCAATAGGTATAATTTACTTATGATATCCAACTACAGAGGGGTATATCAATTATGTAA